>APFE031445497.1:98494-108678 GCA_000404065.3 Pinus taeda
CTAATTTTTAAATTTAATTAAATTGTGTTCATAAGGAGCTTAATAACAAATAATATCAAGAAAAATATGAAAAGGAAAAAGTAATAAAAATAGAACGAGCGACAAATTTTAAAAACTAGAAGGACCCGAAAAGGACAATAAGAGAAAACTAAACAAAGGAGAAACCATAGGAGGATGGAAAGGGCAGCACAAAAAAACGGAAACCTAGAAAATAAAAAGGGGGAGGAAGGGGGAAACAAGGAAGGACTAAGAAGAAAGGGCAGGGATCCAGCAACTACTGATCTTCAGCCATCACCTCTATCATTTTTGTTTAGATGAAGTATAATATAAATGTGTATCTTACACACACACAAAATTGAAATGAGATACCATTTGTATTGGATGTTAATCTCCATTGAGGGATTCGAGGAATGTTTGTGAGGATTGCGAGAATGGTCATATGCGTTTCTATCTCCAGCAATGGCGATGCCAAGAACTGCAGGGCCACAAAAGGGTGTAAGGATTACAAATATGGTCTTTCATCCATATCTATGTGGGAAGATTTTTTTCTTGAAGAAGATCTGCTTTACCTAATGATAGATTTGGAAGAAATCCACCTAGAGGCTTGGGTGACGTCGTTGCAGTCTCTCGCGGAAGTGGAAAATTTTGTATCACAGATCTGGGTGTGGACATATTTGTTATACCCAAGAAGGAGCGATCTAGAGAAACCCTACTTAGTAAGTTCCATGATTTGAAATCGTATGGCATTAGATCTTGGGATTTGATCAACAAAAATGTCTCTGACTCCCAACTCAAGGCAGGCCGAGAGATCCATTAATAGTTGGTTAAAATTTCAAGTCTAGTGGAACAATCGCTTCACGTGAGTTTTCAAGAGTTTGTGCATGAATGGGATCCCCATAAGAGAAAGAGAATTTATGTTGACTAGGTGGAGGTATTATCTTTTGGGTGCGTTGATACACATCAGATCGCAAAGCCAATAGGTCATCGGATCTCTTTTTCGCCGGATTCATGTGGAGTCATTTTCGCAGCATTAGATCTAACCCATTCCATCGTGGATCTAAATGAAGAGAAGGTGGAGGTGTTTATACAATATTCTTGGTCCCTATATTGTGGAGCAGCCGACATTGACAATCAACTTGCCATTGGTCAATGAACTATACTCTGATTTCCATGCAAGAGAAATTATATGCAGATTTAATGGATTCTGGCCCAAATCAGGGAGCTTACATCAATGGATTTTCTCTAACTGGACAGAAAACTGTGAAATTCATCTATGTTCAAAAGGTCTTTTTTTTGTAAAGTTTGACACAATAATAAATCTAGAATATGTATTAAACAGAGGACCATGGTTCTGAGGCAATGTGGGTCTCTTCTTGATACCTTGGTTCCGGGATTTTGATGCAAATGCCATGTTGGTATCCAAAATTCCAGTATGGGTTTAATTACATAACCTTCCACTGCATTTTTGGCATCACTTAGTATTAGAAGGAATAGGGAATTCCTTGGGGAAGTTTGTAAAAGTGGATGCATATAGAGTCTCAAAAGGCATTTTCACTTTTGTCATAATATGTGTAGAGGTAGACCTCAGTAAAGGTTTCCTGATAGAATTATTTTGTTACACAACAATTTGAAGTGGTCCTAACCCTTTGATTATGAGAATACAACTTTTTGTTGTCGTATGTGTTTACAAACTGGACATCTTCAAAATACGTGTCCATAAGCAAAAACATATCCAAAATGGAAAAAACAACAAGATCCAAAACTGAAAAAACAACAAGATCCAAAGAGTTTTCAGAATCCCAGGAAGTCGAAACAGAGGATGCAGAAATCCCAAAAAAAAACTTCAAACAACAATGACTAGAAATCCCAGGAATCCATGCAGAAGAGTGATGTTGAACATAATTCTTCAATAGTTCCAATTCCTTCCGATCAGTGGTAGTAGGTAGAGAAAATCCCATCTAAAAATAAGTCAGTGGTGCCAAAAGAATTCATGGATTAGAAAATTCAGATTTTGATAAAGAAATTCCTACAAATAAAAAAGAAACACAAATGCCTGTTGTATCTTCCACTCCCACTCTAATGGTTGCCTATGTGTATTAACTCTTTGGTGAGTTGTTATTGATCTTGGATTCCAAGATCGGGTTTTTTTCAAATATGCTTTATAGCATCTACAATATGTAATTTTGTTCAATGTGAATAAAATTTTGATTTTTCCTTGAGAAAAAAGAAATACTTATTTGTATTGAAAGTGAAATTGAAACAGTCTCGAGCATTATACTATAATGGTATTGTAAATCTATGTATGATGTGAACCAATTTTAAAAATATATGAGTGTGATACATGTGATAATGAAGTTAATTAAGTATGCATGAGGTTTACTTAGGTTTACTTGAATGTTTATGTAAACTAGCACAACCATATTAATTAAATGGTTAGTAAACTCCCATAGAAATCAAAACATTTGCCTCATGCATTTGTGACCTCCTGTCGTGTTAGTTTTTGGTCATATTTCGATTAGGGCATCACAAAATATGATCAATGACATAAATGGCACTAGCAGTAAATATCTTTCATATCTAAAATTTCAAATCATTTGTAGAAAATCCAGTTAACTTTCTTAAAAACATACCAATAACATAGAATCAAGAAATATTTTAGTTGGGGAGGTATTAAAGTAGATGTGAAAAATCATGTGGTTGAATGTATAGACTTTCAATAAAATAAGGATGAGACAATAAAGACACCATGTCTCCTACAAGGATTAGACATACAATAGATTCTATTATAGGTTTACCCAAAAAAAATTATTAGGATAACCTTAAATATATTAACAAAGTATGCCCACTTTTACTCTTTTTGTTATTCTTTTAAAATAATTACATTCTCTTTCATGAAAATAGTTCAAAAGCTACATGGAAAATAATTAACTCACATCTTGACAATCTTCCCATCTTCAAACCTAAATGAAATTGTGAATAAATATTTAAAAGCATATATTCATTTCCTTGCTTTGTATTAAACAGTCATAATGGATCTAAGTGGTTCCCTTGGCCAAATTGGGGTATACCACATAATTACATATTTAATCAAAAATTCCCCCATGTAAGACACTTTATGGATCATCCTCCGTCCATTATATCACCTTCGTCCATTATATCACCCAAAGGTTCAAGTAATGGAGGAACATATAGGGAACCAACAAGAGGTTATCATACTATTGAATAGAAACTTGGTTGTAGCAGAAAATAAGATGAAACAAAAAGGAAATCAACATTGCAATGAATTTGAATTTGAATATGAAGTGGGAGATTGGATATTTTTAAGACTACAACAATATAAATAAAGGTCCCTAAAGCAACAAAGGAATGACAATAGATTAGCTCTAAGGTATTATGGCCCCTACAAGGTGTTGCGAAGGATTGGAAATATGGGTTACAAATTGGAGTTACCTCTATCTTCTTGTGTACATTCAATCTTCCATGTTTCACGGTTAAATAAGGTAATTGGTCACAATTTACCATAGATTGATAGGGAAGTAGAAATCATACTAGAACCATAAACAATGCTTGAAAGATGGATTCAGAAGTTGAGAAATTACTACATCTCATAAAATGGAACAACCTGGCTATTTAAGATGTGACATAGGAAGATGAGTCATTCATGTAGAAAAATTAATAGCTAGTGAAGTGTTGAGGAAAGCACTTGTTTGGAGGGGATGGGCACAAGCCACATGTTAACCCTAAAACCCCTTATTAATCCCTAGTATTGAATTATTACATTTCTATTGTTACATTATTATGGAGGTGATAACCTTTCATTATTACTTCCATTATACTTGTACTCTCTCTCTCTCTCTCTCTCTCTCTCTCTCTCCCCTTAAAATCATCTCATCTTGTTTTAGACATTGTATTCACCCACTCAAAGTGGACTATAATTATTGGCTTCTTATCATTTTTTAGGTGTGTGATTGATAGAACTATTCCTTGATGTTGTGGCAAGAAGATCCAACATCCCTACTCCTCTCGTCTTTACTCCCCAAATAGACATTATCTCCTAGTATGTTTAATCCATTCAATCTTCTTCTAACTCAATGGGGTTCATATTTGTGGACCTTATCTTTGTAGTTTCATCTACTTTGAAAGACTCTTTATCTCCTAGGCTTCCTCCCTTCCATTCAATATGATGGTATCTTTTGTTCTTACTAGCCTCTCCTACTTACCTCTATTAACCCACTATCGCAGCAAGTTCCCCCTCTAATCTCTCTTTGGTTTCTCGTTCTTTGTTGCCTCAACTCCTTGCCATATCCAAGAGTATATCATCCAAAATGACTCACATTGGTGTTAGCCAAACTAGAAAGGGGTCATCATGGTCACAAGGATATTCCCTTAACATGTGCACAAATGAAAGTTGAGAAATCATCAACAATATACTAGGAGCATACATCTCAAGAGAAAAGAAATGAAAACATTATAGAAACTGAAGTAGGGGTAGAATGATAGTTCATTCAAGATGAACAAATTGAAGAATATGGGTGTTAATGCACCCTCACATTGGTACTTGCAAAGGAATATAAAATAGATACCTTAAAACAATGGACCTTTATTAGTAGGTGAAAACTACCATGGGTAAAGTAGTGGAAAGGAGTGAGGCCCAACAAGAAATATTTAAATGTGTACAATCTCTCAAGCTCCAAGTGAAAAAAGAAAATGGACAATAAGGTCTCCCAACGAGCAAAGAAAATAGCTAACAAAGAATTCCCTAATTTTGAATAACAAAAAGAGCATTGAATGGCAGCGCAAGTAGACTCACCCTTTGGGTAACATGTTCAAAATTCAATTCTTATTTTCCTTTTAATTAGTAATGAATCTACTAATAAGTATGATACTAGATATAGTCTAGGTAGTAAAAAATTAAACAATACCATATTGTGGTTTTTCTTGATTATCTAAATTTTAAAACCTTAATTATATGGGCAAAAGATATGTGCTTATGCTATTAGTCTTGTCTCACTTCTGGTTTTCCTACTTGCAAGCCAATAGATATGAATACATAATTTTTTGTTTAGAAGAAGTATAATATAAATGTGTATCTTACACATAGACATACCAAAAAAACAATTATAGAAATGAAAGACTTATTTGTATTGAAAGTGAAAGTGAAATAGTCTCGAGCATTATACTATAGTGATATGAGTGCAATACATGTGATAATGAAGTTAATTAAGTCTACTCGAGGTTTACTTATGTTTACTTGCATGCTTATCTAAACTAGCATAACCATATAAATTAAATAGCTAGTAAACTCCCATAGAAATCAAAACACTTACTCATTCATTTGTGACCTCGTGTCGTATTGGTTTTTGGTCATCTGTTGATTAGGGCATCACAGAATAAAATCAGTGACATAAATGGCAATAGCAGTAAATATATTTCATAACTTTAATTTCAAATCGTATGTTGAAATCCAGTTATCTTCCTTAAAAACATACCAATACTATAGAATTAAGAAATATTTTAGTCGGGAAGGTATTAAAGTAGATGTGAAAAAGTTTGTGGTTGAATGTATAGTCTTTCAATAAAATAAGTATCAGAGAATAAAGACACTATGGTTCCTGCAACGGCTAGACAAACCAAACCATCATAGGGAAAAAATTCAATAGATTTTATTATAGGTTTACCCAAAAAAAATAGATTATGGTAACCTTAAATAGACTAACAAAGTATTCCCACATTTACTCTTTTTTTTTAAATAATTTCATTTTCTTTCATGAAAATAGTTCAAAATCTACTTGGAAAATAATGAAATCACATCTTGACAATCTTCCCATCTTCAAACCTAAATGAAATTATCAGATATCTTCATTTCCTTTATTTTTATCTAATAAACATACACAATGGATATAAGTGCTTGCCTTGTCCAAATTGGGGTATACCACATACTTCCATACTTAATTAATTATGACACTTTATGGATATCATCCGTCATCCATTACATCACCCAAAGGTTCAAGTAATGGAGGACCACATAGGGAATCAACAAGAGGTTATCAAACTATTGAAGGACAACTTGATTGTAGCACAAAATAAGATGAAACAACAAGGAAATAAACATCGCAATGAATACAAATAGATGTTCCTTAAGCAACAAAGGGTTGATAACATATTAGCTCTAAGGTATTATAGCCCCTACAAGGTGTTGTGGAGGTTTGGAAATATGGGTTACAAATTGGAGTTGCATCGATCTTCTTGTGTACATCCAATCTTCCATGTTCCATGGTTAAGTAAGGTAATTGGTCACAAAATCCTAGTATAAAATATTTTACCATGGATTAATAAGGAAGTAGAAAGCATACTATAACCATAAACAATCCTTGAAAAAGGGATTAGGGAGTTGAGCAATTACTACACCTCATCAAATGGAATAGCCTATCTATGGAAGACGTGACATAGAAAGATGTGTTATTCATGTAGAAACATTCATAGTTAGTGAAGTGTTGATGAAAACACTTGTTTTAGGGGGATGGGCATGTTAAACCCTAGAAAAACCGCATGTTAACCCTAAAACCCCTTATTGAGCCCTAGATATTGAATTATTACATTTCTTTTGTTACATTATTGTGTAGGTGATAACCTTTCATTGTGACTTTCCATTATAATTGTACACTTGTCTTATATATATATATATATATATATATATATACACACACACACACACACATCAATGCAACCTAGTCTTAAAATCATCTCATCATTTTTTCTACATTGTATTCACCCCCTCGAAGTGGACTATAATTATTGGCTTCCTATCTTTTTTAGGTGAGTGATTAATACAATTATTCCTTGATGTTGTGGCTGGGAGAGCCAGCATCCCTGATTCTCTCCCTTTGTGCTCCCCCAATAGGCATTGGCTCCTTGTGTATTTATTGCATTCAATCTACTTCTAACTCAATTGGGTTCATACCTGTGGACCTTATCTTTGTATCTTCATATACTTTGGAAGAATCTAACTACTAGGCTTCCTCCCTTCCATTTTTAGTATAATGGTAGTTTTTTTTTACTCACCTCTCCTACTTACCACTCTCAACCTAGTTTTGCAACATGTTCCCCTTATGATCTCTCCCTTTCCTTTCGTTCCTTATTGCCTCAAATCCTTGCCATTGCGAAGAGTATATCATCCAAAATGCCTCACATTAGTGTTGGCCAAACATCCTTCAACATGTGCACAAATGAATGTTGAGAACTCATCAACAATATACTAGGAGCACACATCTCAAGAGAAAAGAAATGAAAACATTGCAAAAAGTAAAGTAAGGGTATAAAGATAGTTCTTTAAAGATGAACAAATTGAAGAAAATGGGGGTTAATCTACACTTCACATTAGTACTTGCAAAGAGATATTAAATAGGTATCTTCACACAATGGACCTTTATTAGTATGTTAAAACTACCATGGGAAAAGTATTGGTGGAAAGGAGTGAGGCCTAACAAGAAAAATTTCTATGTGTAGATGCTCTTGAGCTCCAAGTGAAAAAAAATGGACAATATAAGGTCTCCTAACTAGCAAAGAAAATAACATAGAATTCCCCAAGTTTGAAGAAGAAAAAGAGAATTGAATGGCAGCACAAGTAGACTCACCCTTTGGATAGCATGTTCAAAATTCAATTTCTTGTTTTTCTTTTAATTAGTAATGAATCAACTAATAAGTATGATCCTAGATATAGTCTAGGTAGTAAAAATTTAAACAATGTCATTATCATGGTTTTGCTTTATTGTGTAAATTTTAAAAACTTAACTATATGGACAAAATAAATGTGATTATGCTATTAGTCTTGTCTGACATATGGTTCCCCTACTTGGAAGCTAATAGATAGGAATACATAAAATTTTGTTTACATGAAGTATAATATAAATATGCATGATATTACACACACATACAAAAAAAATCTAGAAATGAAATACTAATTTATATTGAAAGTGAAAGTGAAATAGTCTCAAGCATTATGCTATAATGATATGTTGTACTATAATGTTATGTCGTAAATCTATGTACGATGTGAACCAAGTTTAAATATCGATGAGTCTGATACATGTGATAATGAAGTTAATTAAGTTTTCTCGAGGTTTACTTAGGTTTACTTGCATATTTATGTAAACTAGCATAACAATATAAATAATGGCTAGTAAACTCCCATAGAAATCAAAACACTTACCTCATGATCTCACATTTCCAAAAAAAAAAAACAATCATAAAAACTGACTAAATTATAATTTTATTTTAAATTTTGTGGAATTGATAAACCATGGTATGTAACAAAGCCTATTTACATATTAAGAATCTCCATAGTAATGTGAGGGTAAATCTCCATCGTTAAGAATTTTGTTACATAGTTTTTTGAATGTATCTATTGTTTTATAAGAATTCATTAGTCTTGTCTCACTTATGATTCCCCTACTTGGAAGCCAATACATAGGAATACATAATTTCTTATTTACATGAAGTATAATATAAATATGCATGATCTTACACACACATACAAAAAAAAAACTGGGAATGAAATACTTATTTGTATTGAAAGTGAAAGTGAAATAGTCTCGAGCATTATGCTATAATGATATGTTGTAAATCTATGTACGATGTCAACCAAGTTTAAATATCGATGAGTCTAATAAATGTGATAATGAAGCTAATTAATTTTCCTCGAGGTTTACTTAGTTTTATTGGAATATTTATGTAAACTAGAAAAGCTATATAAATAATGGCTAGTAAACTCCCATAGAAATCAAAACCTCATGATCTCACATTGCAAAAAAAAAAAACAATCATAAAAACTGACTAAATTATAATTTTATTTTAAATTTTGTGGAACTAATAAACCATGGTATGTAACAAAGCCTATTTACATATTAAGAATCTCCATGGTAATGTGAGGGTAAATCTCTATCGTTAAGAATTTTGTTACATAGTTTTTTGAATGTATCTATTGTTTTATAAGAATTCATTTTATAATTAATAATAATACTACTAGTTTAAAATACAAATATAATTTAATTATTTTTCAATATTTTTTAAATTTTATGTGTTTTTATGAGCCATTTAATTTTTAAAAGCATGTAACAAGATTGTAACCATGGAGATTCATCCCCATTTTACTATAGAGATTCTTAACCCGTAAATAGGATTTGTTACAATGACATGGGCCAATACAATGGCTTACTAATACCACATGCTGAAAAAACCATAAATCATGTTCATATGTCACATCTTCATGTGGTCATTTTCTTTAATTAAAAGGGATGAAAGGACCTAACTACTTTTGAGATAAGTCTCAACCTTTCATCCTAGACTACTACTAAGAATATTCTAGAATATTCTAAAGAGATTAAATCTCTACCATCCACCTAATAATTATTCATAATTAGATTAAAATTATGGAAGCCCGATTCCAAAATAGACACTCATCTCCAAGTAATAAATGTAAGACCAAATCAAATTAAAATAAAATAGGTTATCTTCTTAATTTTCATGTATATTATATTTATCATCATACTCTCATAGTAATAATATAACTTCAAAATATTGGGAGGCTGGAGTAGGAGGGGTTATCCTTCGCTCCAATGAAGAAGAGGAGTTCAATATATTTGAGTTTATCCTTCGCCCGAATAAAGAAGAAGAGATTCACTATGTTTGGGGGCTAAGGTCACTAACTAACAACTTGGCAGAATATCTAGTGTTATGTCTAGGACTTGATATCCTAACTAACAACTATGCAGAATATCTAACGTTATGTCTAGGACTAGATTTGACAGTAGAAAAGGGCATATGGCATCTCTCTATCTATGGAGATTTAATTATCGTAATTTAACAAGTGGTTAGCCTAAAACAAAACCCCGAGAAGATCTGAGCTCCCATTCTTCATAAGAGAAATCTTAATTCATCAGCAGATTCGTTGGCAAATAAAGATGTTATTTTGGAATAAGGAATGATAGCATTGGATGGCAACTTGATGCAGGAGCACCCAGCTAAGGGCACCATGACTAGGTGTTGGGCTCCACCAAGGTGGAAAGATTTATCAGTGTTTGGTTTCTTTATGTTTAATTGGTCAAAGAAGAATGTAGGGACTTGTTGTTTTTTTAATTTCATTATTAGTTAGGGAAACCTAGGAACAGTATAGTTAGTTAGGGTCA
>APFE031445497.1:120225-164540 GCA_000404065.3 Pinus taeda
AAAAAAAGACATCTATATCAATTTTAAAATCTTGCAGCACAAGAAGAACCAAATGAGTTAATAGTTATTTAACTAATAAAAGAAACAAGTGAAGCGTAATTGTGCACAGTTTAGGTAACTGTGGGAAACAGTACAAAAACAAAATGTAAATAATTCTGAAAGGGTTCGACGAGAGGAGAACAGTAATATAATATAGCAGAAGACGTTGTTAAACAAAACCCTGAATCTGAATCCATCTGTAACAGACAATATTTCCTTTTCATTTTATTTCTATTAAATGATGTGTGACAAATTAAACAACGAGATGCATTCCTATGTTTTCTAGTAAACTTCTCCTACCAAGCCGAGACAAAGTTGTCCACATTTGAACAACGAACAGAAAGAAGAGTATACCAAGGAACGAGGCAACGGAACCAACAATCAACACAAGTTCCAGAATTACAGCGCATACAACCACAAAAGCAAAGAGCAAACAGGACGCGAACTCAGTGGAAACTCTCAATGGCAGAAGTAACCATTGTAACAAATATTTCTTCATTTCCATTATATAAAAAAAATCAATTTTGGTACATGGTAACAATTAATAGTCCTCAAAAGTATAAGACCAACAACCAGAGACTAGAACGTCTTCCTCAGTGACAAACAGCAAGGCTAGGGTTCGAGACCCTGCAGAACTATAGTGTTGTCGAGAAAAACAATAAAACTAATTACAAGCTATAGTTGAGGCCATTGAATGCAAAATAGCAGATGGAGGAGCCAACCCTCTCATTTTCTAACCTACTGGAAAACTATATCTAAGTAGAGAGGAAAGACTAAAATTGGGGAATTCATACCAGAGAATGAACCTACCCATTCCATTTGGGCCGCCGAATCGATTTGGAGCCATAACCCCAACCTGCAACAGTAACAACTTGAAGCAGTCAGTGACTTTTACCAAAAAATGAGGGTATAAGCAACAGTATACAGTGGAAACAGAAGTGTTGATTGACCTTACCAAAGGATAGTGAGCGTCGGTGGCTCAAGCTTGAACCTGGGTCGCGAATACAAACAGAAACCCTGCTCACAAGGAGTAGCAAACATTAGCACCACTGGAAATCTGAGTACATAACCATAGCAAGGAGGAGAGGACATACTTGGTTTAAAATCAGTCGAAACCAAGCCAAGATCCTTCGTGAACATGACCAGGAAACCAAGAACATCGACAACAAGTTAAATCCAGAATTCAACCACAGTGAACAGTATCAAGACAGTTAAAAACGACAGAGACAGTAGCGTCCACGGAGTAGAATATTAACCAGGCAGAGGAAATCACAACCAGAAGCGGACAAGGTGCCATTCTACAACAAGACACCATTGCATACAAGCCCTCTTCGTAGACCAAACCCTCACTGTAATCACTTTGCGGAGCAAGAAACAAAATGACCGAATACCAAATGCCAATGGTTTTGCTAACTTCAACGAGCGGGAAACAATAACCGAGGTGAGTACAGCTAAGCCGTCACCATTTAAGAACTACCATAAATGCCTCC
Source organism: Pinus taeda (assembly GCA_000404065.3). Taxonomy (NCBI): domain Eukaryota; kingdom Viridiplantae; phylum Streptophyta; class Pinopsida; order Pinales; family Pinaceae; genus Pinus; species Pinus taeda. Next base: position 121,755 of record APFE031445497.1, read on the forward strand.
AACAAACATCCAGAAAATATCTGTTGATTAGTGTTGAATCATATAAGCAATGATCCCGAATTATTGTTAATAATACATTGTTAATCACAACGCTAGAGTAGTACTAATAGAAGTCATAAACCAAAGTATGGGTTGGTCCCATCATAACTCCTTCTATATTCATTTGCCATGACTTGTATTCATTTATTTCTGAATATATATGTCACAGTTGGATTCATTATTTGAATTAAAGGAGGTGTCTGTTGTCAGACTAATCCCAAGGAATTCCTTAAATAAGTTTTCATTCACATGGTTTTGGCGGCCCTTCCCTCACGAAGTGGCATGGATTTATGTACCAAATTGAAACTCCCACACATCTCTGAACCTATCATGGGACAGATGGAGGATGATTTCCTTCACTATTAAAATTGAGTTGAGCTTTAATATTAGCACTTGCACAATGGATTTCCAAGAAGGAAGCAGACACTAATGGGTAAAAAGATAGAGTGTTGGTTGAAATCATGACTTCGGATTTCCATGTCTGACAATTGCAAATAAATCAATGCGATATTCATGGCGTAAGGAGAATTACTGGCCCGAAAATCACATAGCATTCTGGCCATAAAAAGGGATGTATTGCCCTTGCAAGCATAGAATTGTTTGTTTGGTATCCACCTTGATTGCAAGAATTCATAGGGAGAACTACATATATCGTAATGGAGAATCTTCATAGCTCGAAGAAAGAGGATAATAATTATTATCTAGCTCACTTGTAGTCTTTTTTTTTTCAGTACGAAAAAAGCTTGATTGTATTATATAAGAGATATAAAACAACATATTACATCTGGATATAGTCGGATAAAGAGATATAACCCACCCTGAACAAAAAAGTATGCGAGTCCTAATATGACGGATGGCCAAAAAAACCCCGTTGTAGGCAAATAGACAGCAAGATATGTGCTTCAAAGGAAGCAATCAACCAGAAAGGTAAAAAGATAGCGTATAGCGAATCCAAAAAATTCCAGAGATGCAAAAAGGTTCATTTCTACCACCAGAACAGGTAAATGCGGAATAGTCTTCATTGGAATTCATAATTAGCATTATGTTCAGGGAAGGTGATATGATCCTATCAGAATTGAGAACTCATGCTGAGTTGAAAAATCAAAAGCTAGACTTGTTAGATGCTAAAATTGTGCAATTACATGTGGAATCTGATCGTCTGAACACTAATATTGGAAACATGGTTATTCCTTCTAAATCTAAACAAGCTGGAGAAAGCAGTGTATAAGGTGAAGCTTCTTGAGCGCAGTAGGACGCAACTCTGGAATATCGGGCAATATAATCCTCTTTGTTGCTCTAACTCAAAGGGAAATTTCTATATAACAGTTATATTTCATAATGGTTATGTGATGTTTTGCAAGTTCATAGTTATTTTAGGTGTGTTCTGGAAGCTATATAAGGATAGTACCCTTAGAATAGAGGCATGTAATAGAAGAAGTGTTAGAAGTAGTGTATTTTGGAGCAATAAAGGCATGTTATAGAAGTGTTAAAAGTAGTGTGTTTTGGAGCAATTTGAATATTGAGGAGGAAAATAATGTTTCTACTGTAAAATGTTTTGGATTTTAAACTGGACAGCACTAATACAAAGCTTATAACTATTTTATTTTGAAAAAAAAATAATAATAATAATAATAATATAACTTCCAAAATAAATTTATTATAGATCCATCTTAATTCTAGATCAAACCACACTTGGAGAGGGAACAAAATCTCTTAATATGTAAACCTCTTTTTTGAATGCAAAACTTGAGGAAGGAAAGATTTGCACATCAATAGATTTGATTCCTCTAGGTCCTTTATAGATCCAAAGTTGTTTCACATCTATATCAAAAAACAAAAGATAATAATAAATAAATTAAATTATTATTATTTTAATTTTTATGTAAAACCATAATTTATATATAATATATATATATATGGCAGTAGTCTATAAACGCGACTTTTTGAAAAGCCTTTCTGGCGGAATTTTTCCGCTCAAAAATCTGGCAGCAATTTCCATTGGAATTTCCCAAAGTTGGATAGCTAGTTTCTGCACAATCAAATGGCTCCCAGGGGTTTCCAGGGCACTGAAATCCAAAATATGCAGTAAAAAACCATTTTTAACTTGCTAAAAAATCAAAGATTTAACCTCATTTCTTCGGCCGGATTCCGTCACCGGGAATCTCCCAAAAAGTCGCATTATAAGACAACTCCTATATATATGCGCCTTGAATTTATCTTTGACATGTTTTATTTAATTTGTTTAATTTTAATTTTTTAATTATGCTATGCATTGCATTCCACACAGAGAAAAGAGAGAGCTTAGAAAAAACAATATTGTAAATATTAAGTTTTTAATGCTTATTAATTAAATTTAAATATGGAGTTATAACATATAGTGTTTAACAAATATGAAACGTTATTTTAATTTATACAGTAAAATGGATTTTAATTTATAACTACTATTTATATTTATGCATATAGGCATGTCTATTTTGGAACCACAAATTGATCATTTTAATGTGATAATCAATATTTATTAGGTGGATTGCATGGATTTAACCTCCACAAAATATTCTTAATAATATTCACAAATAAAAGGTTGAGATTTGCAGTAGTCTATAACGCGACTTTTTGAAAGCCTTTCCGGTGGTTTTTTCCGGTCCAAATCCGACAGGAATTCATTGGAATCCCAAGTTTGATAGCTAGTTTCTGCACAATCAATGGCTCCCAGAGGTTTTTCAGGGCGCTGAATCCAAATATGCAGTTAAAAAACCATTTTAACTGTTAAAAATCAAGATTTAACCTCATTTCTTTCGCCGGATTCCGTCATCGGAATCTCCAAAAAGTCGCATTATAGACAACTCCGTTGAGATTTATCTCCAAAGTAATTATGCTTTTTTTTCTCCATTAAAAAAAAATCATATTAACAAGTGTCATATAAAATGAGTTATGGTTTTTTGTGCATGTGGTATTGATAAGCATTTTTATGATTTTTTTAATTCTAGGGATGTGATATATATTATGAAGTGTTTTGATTTTTATAATGGATTGATACATATGCATGTTTATCAACCATTTATAATGGATTGATGGATATCGACATTTACCAACCATTTTATCTATAAGGCCACACTAGTTGCGCCTATAGGTGCCCTACAACCCAATATAGGGAAGATGTGTAGGTGTAATATAAGAAAGTATGTAAACAATTTTGAATGTTGGTTCAATTAAATAATAATAAATGGTTAAAAGCAATATAGATCCCAATATAGAAGAGATGTTGCAGTGTTTGTAAACAGTTGAAAGTAGTAAAAATAAGAAAATTCAATTTGTTATATTGTAATTTTATTTTTATTACTAAAATAAAAATTTATATATAAAAATAATAATAATAATAAAAATAATAAATCATAATAATAATAATAATAATTAGATAAAGAAAATCATAATATACGTCGTAATGTGGGGTGGATGAACGGAGGGCATTGAATATTAGAGACGGGGAGGGGAGCCTCCCAAGGGCTATACTGACAGTTAATTATGATCATTAATGCCAAGTGGATGATAGGGTACCAACCACCGAGATCATTCAAGAAATCGGCGAGAAATAAAGCTTGAGCAAGGGAATTCATTTGGCACCTATTCTACCTGGTAATGGGAGCATTAGAGGGTGGTGAAATAGACAACGAATATGCATGGGTCGTTTACTTGTGCATGCTTGATCCGTGGCATAATGCACATAGAATTGTGTATGTCAAGTGGTGGGGAGGCAGCCTAATTGTGGCCAAGAGTTGGAGTTGTTGGATCTAAGACCCTGGAGAGGAAGAGTGTGACCTTCTTCATTGTGTGTGGACTTACATGGTTTGGAGTAGGGTGTTGTGAAGCATCTTAGCGACGGAGGAGCACTGGGCTTGGAAATTGATTCTTGTGTGTTGGGTAAGTGTCGACACTCCTATCTCCTCCCTTTGGCTCTATGTAGCAATTAGAGGTATCGGTGCTGAGGAATTCTTGTTCTGGAGGGTATTTCCTTTTGGTTTCTTTGTCTATTTTTCTGGGGTGGAAATTATACCCCATCGCTCCTATTGTTATTTTATGGAGATTGTTTATATTATAATAGAGTCTGGTAGCTTGAGACTCTTTTTCTGTCACATTTTCTTAGAGGGTCCTGTTCTCCAGCGGTGCGGGGGGCTTTGACTTGGTGTAGGTTATGGTTATTGGGAAGGTCACCTCCAGTGGCATTCTAATTTCATTATGTTGGTTGGGGGGTGATTTTTCTGAATCAACTTAATGGAGAGCCTTCCTTCGGTAACCAAGGCAACCAAAGGGATAGTTGGACTTAATACTGGTGGTGGGTTGTAGTGAGAGTCATGCTTAGATAGTCGAGTTCCACCTGGCATGGTGGGGCTCCCTGGGGAGAAGGGATGGGTTGAGAAGGATGGATGGGTTCAAGGGAAGGTAGGGGGCTAGAGGTGGTTTCAAACGAAGAGTTATCTCAGGAAAGCCTGCCTGTGGCTGGCCCTTTGGATGCACTTTCCTCCCTAAAAACTTTAGTCAAACAGAATCAAGGCATTACAACACCCTTGGTAGAACTTCGGCAACAGTGCCATGATGATAGGAATGAAGTGGTTTCCTTCATGAACTATTTACAGCATAACTAGTGGGTGATGCTAGACATATTTGATTTGGTCTGCAGGAGCTAGAGATGCATCACTAAGAGGTTGGATCAGATTGAAGGTAGACTTGACCATTTGGAGTTCCATGCTTATGGGAGACCTAGACCCCCTGATCCTTGTCAAGCTAGGTAGGCCCCAATGCTCCTTCATAATTTCTTATGTCGATAGGGCATGTGTGTATTCTCGATGTTTTTTTGTGATTATGTTCTTTTGGGTCATGGAGATGCCATAGTTTTTGGCAATTGGTCTCCAATTTTTGTTTACCTCTCTTGGCCAACAAATCTAGTCGGAGTGAGGTTGGAGAGAAGGGATACCAATGCAAATCCCATGCAAAAATTTGAGGAATTAATGAAAGAAAAAATCATTTTATCAGTAAGTCCCCATAAGGACTCATAAACCTTCTTACTTTACCTCAAAGTTCCAGAAATATGCTACATCATTGCTAGAGTGTTTACATCTTCAATTCTCATTAGGAACCATAATCTAATCTACACTAGACAATCTGCCATATCTTTGTTGTGCTCCCCGTGTTTTGAAATAATTTGGTTATGTTCTAAAAACATCAGAGAATATGGTTTGAGACAAGTTAAATGTAGCAGAGATGTTAAGTTTGGCAGAACAAAGAAAAGAAAACTGATAAAAGCGTGTTAACCCGAAGGAGTCTAGAACCGTCCGATCTATAGATCTAACAATCATCGCACGTCAATAAGCTCGTGCGTTGAAGTCAAGGAAGAAAAGTGGTTTATTAGTGTAGCTGTTTATCGGGTGGAGACAAAATGGTAAGCTATATTTTGAAATTCTAAGCGATTCCATTAATTGACCAACACGTAGCACATGGGTGGAGAGAGAAAACCACTTTATCGGGTGGATAAACATTACACAAGATCTTCGACTGATATTGCTATTAACCGTTGGATCAAGTGTGCTTTAATTAACGGTGGAGGATCGCCGATTAGTTTTGTTGATCGGGTAAACCAACAACTGTCGGATTGAAAGGTAAGATCAACAGAGGAGAGTTAGTGCGATAATGTTTGTGGAAAAAGTGGACGCAATAAGGAATTAAACAAAAGTTTGAATCTTTTTTTATTCCATGGCAATTGAAAGGTTGTCATTTTGTGGGTAAAAATTAAGCAATTCTGCAAATTTAGCAGAATAGCCAGGTTTAGAGGTAGATGACTACTAGTCCAAAGGAAATCCAAGAAGAAGTTCCACCTGAACTTGCAGAAATCGTTTCTGGATTTGAACGATTATCCATTAAACCTGCACCCAGACCACCAAAAGGCTCTACGTTTTGTGGGCACAAAGTGTGAACTTATAAATGCGTCATAGGGTTGTCCACCCTCATTTTTGTAAATGTAATGTCGCCTTTAGAGATCTACCCATGGTCCGCGAACCATGGGGTTTTATAAATAGAGTGAGGCTCTAAGTTGTAAAGGAGGGAATCAATTGAGAATGAATGATGAAGAATTGAGTCTTATCTAAGTATAGAGTCGAGTCTTGGGTCGTAGAGTAGGAGAAGGCTCTGCAGTTGAGTGCGCAAAGGCCTAATAGTCCGCAGCTGAGTGTGGAGGGCAGGTTGAGTCTGTAACCGATTGAAGCATTAATAAAGAGAAGTTTATTCCATTATTCCATTCCTGTGTATTTATTTATTGTTTCCTGTATTCAATGTATTGGGTTTAAATTACATATATGTTGTTTATATGATGCACGAACTTATATGATTGTGTTAATTAAGTGAATATAAGATAAAGTATATGTTTACACGAAGTTAACTAACAATTATAAGAAGATAAGTAAGAATCGAGGTGTAACTTGGGGAAATAGCGCAGATCGTTGCCTTAGCAACGCGAAAGCATCTCAGCCCCTGGTTAGGGCTGCGCGAAGGCGATTATAACAGATCGCGAAGATCTCGCAAGTCAGGGTAGTGCGCAAAGTAACCTGGTGAAGGTATTCATAGTTGGACTAAATCGACCCCTCAAACATCTCAAGGGTGCGGAAACTTGGTTCCAACATCCCCCCATACTGCTTTGGGTGAGACCTCAATTCACGCTCCGCGGGCTGTTGCCAAAAGGGCCAGTAGTGTAGGGATTTGTTTGGCTAATTAACTCCGAACTTGGGTCAAACCCCCCTTAAGCCAACAATTTAGGTTAGCAATTGGTTGTGCACAAAGTGGGGAGAAGGAGGAGGACAACGATTAGATGATTGGAGTTGCAATTGCTTAGGCTGTTGTGATATGAACTATTATTATTGTTGGCTGAAGGGAGGATTTCTGCATCCATGTTTCCATGAATGGCTTTGAGTGGAGGAGGCATCTACTGAGAAATAGGTGGGCACCAAGGTTAAGGGGATACTACATCTAAGAGTTAGCCCAATAATAATTGAAAGAATTGGATGGATCTATATACATACCTTATGGGAGAGGTTGACATGGTGATTTCTAATTGATGAAGTACACCTACTTAGCTTCCCCTCCTATCTCTCGTTACATTGACTTTGATCCTAGTATGGAGAAGAAATTAATATTAGAGTGGTCTTGTTCACAAATCCTGTAAATCTCAATTCTATTCAAGGGGCATTACTTTAGTGGGTACTTTTTTTCTGCACCTTGGGCAAAAAATTGCCAAAATTAGCTCTACTTTTTCTCTTTTCTTTTTAAACTGCAAGGTATCAAATCATGAGCTTAAAGAATTGAGTATGTTAGTCTTGAAATATTCTCAAGTTAGCGATTTTAGCTCAGGTGACCTTACTTCCAACCATTCTAGTGGTCCTAACTACAAGGGCTTGTGGACCTTTTCTTAGCTTGGAGGTCCCTCGGGAATATCTCCTACACAACTCATAAATCTAATCATATGTTAGTTGAGAAATATCTCCAACACCCATTAAATTTTAAGATATCGACACATTCTTCCTAAATCCACCCTAATAAAAGAACCGTTAGTGTTTCTTCATCCAACTAGATTTGTCTTAAAGGCTATAAATTGCATTTGAAACACTCTATGTAATCTTCTAGGATTTCTTCCTTTGTTTGGGTCATATTAAAAAAATTATCCTTTCCAGTCTCTATCCTTGTAGTAATCTTGATATTTATTTAGAAAATCCTTCTTCATGTGTGCCCATGTTCTAATGTCATTGACAAAGATGCATGAATAATCAAAGTGCTACATTTCTCAATGTGGTAGGGAACAATTTTAATTTCTAAGCATAAGAGACATAGTCATACCTTTTCTAATGAACGTCGAACTAAAAAGGGAATGTATCCAAGCCCTCATTGGCCATCCTATTGAAATTTAGTAGGGCCAAGGGGGGATATTTTTCCTTTTTGCCACCCCTTTTAGAGTCCGAATGGGAAATTCAAAAGTGAATGTTTTTTCATTAATAGTACTGGTCCCCTCATTAGCCATGTTTCTCAAAGGGTTTTGATAGTCTTCCTACTGTCAAACTGTGGCTTTTATCAAAGTTAGAGAACTAGTTTGTTCCTAAATTAGTTTGGATGAAAATCTACTAACTACCTATTTTTATTTGTGGACCAAGTCTCATATGATAAAAAAAAATTCCAATGATGCTGAAAAATGGCGTCAGCTAAATGATTGGTTGATTGTATCTATTATTTGGTCCTTTTCTTTGTTGTAGTGTTGGATTTTGATGCCTTTGATCTTGAGTTGATATTTTTTTACCCTTCTCCTCTTAGTGTCCTTCCTACAGTGTTAGTGTCGTATGTATTCTTTGTGGTGGTGTTAATTCTTCCTTTAGAATCTCTAGTTTTATTTGTGAATTAAAGTAACGTACTAAACGTATCCTCATTAGAGAGAAAATATGTCTAGGCTAGATAAAGTTAAAGGGTTATATAGATTTCTATATAATAAATCTTGTCTTAATGTGCCTTACAACCTTCCTCCCTTATGTGATTGGATACATTCCCCTCACCGAACCAAAATAAGAATACCATTATGCCCTTGATAGCTCCTCGACAATGGTGCCAAAAATAATTGGTACTTCAATTACCCTTTCTAATTTCTCAAAGAGGGATTGTGCATTTAATTGTCAACTTGGGGCTCATATAGAAGTTGTGAGCCATCATGCAAGATATATGCAAAAAAACATGCATTCATATAATGAAGTGGTTTTGAAGTTATAGTTCTAAGAATAACAATTATGAAAAGAATATAAGTATGTTCCAATATTGGCAAGGTTATTCAATATGCTAATCTTGTACTAAAATGAATTATTAAATTAAATGTTATGACTAAAAATCATTCACACTGAAAGCAAATTTCACAATCTTGTTGGAAAGAAACCCCACATTGGTTTGAATGGTAAATTGCTAAGACTGAAGCAAAATAAAATGTTGGAATTAAAATCACTCTCACATAAATTAAATTCACAAGTGTTAGAAATGAAAATCACTCATATAGGAATTGAAATTAGACTTTGCAGAAAATGAAGTGCTATAACCTCGCCAAACTATTAATATGATGGTCAATCCATAACTTGGTTAAGTGCATTTAAAGGATTCTCTACTTGATATTTGGAATCTCACAAATTGTAGAATAATTGAAGGGGAATGAACCATAACTTTCACTAACATTTTTTTTGTATAAAATGCTATATATCCATCATCTTATAGCAAACTAAAGGGGCAATTAACATTCCACTAATTTTGAGAGCAATTTTATCTTAATACAATTTCTAAGCAAACAATGTTGGACAAGCAATTCAAAATACGTGATTAGAAAAGGAGTTTGTAGTATGTAACAATGAATTGTTAATTCTTCAGTTGTAAAGAAAATTAGAATTTTACTAAACCTACTAAAGTATGTTAGTACCTATCGTGGGAGGGGACCCAACCTCTTCAAATAAGGCATTGGAAGAGAAAACACAATACTATCGAGTTAATCATTGCACACATCAACGAGACATCTTGCAGGAAACCACATAGGTCTCAATATTAACACGAATCAAATTACAGAGAAATCTAATACAAAGTATTTTTCATTTTTCCTTATATTACATTCTCAAGAGATGGGTGCACTACCTATATAACAATCTCGTATCAAACTAATTTAAGACCTCGAATTGTCACTCAGTTGGTTCTAACCAGAACCATTTGTTGATCTCCGATTTAAACCTACTAATTTATGAATTACTTTGATCAAGATGAGATCATGATTTTGGCATATTCAAGTAAATCCTTGTTTATACACCATCACCTAGATCAACAAGATTCACTCCTCCATCATGATCTCCTTTGTCATCAAGTGAGATTTGGAATGGACGAAGTCATGTCACCATTGCTACACAATTGGCAACAATGACTTCCTCTTGAATTCTCTTCCAATCCAACTGCGAGTGTGCTATATATCTCATGTAACTAGCCATTAATCTACCTGCGGTTGTGTTGTAGATTTTTGACCACCATTTGGTAGTTTAGCTACACGTGTTATAGGTCTCTTGTAGCTTGTCGGTAGTATAATTGTGGAACCCTTATAGCTCTTCTGTAACACATCTATAATTTTGCTATAAGACTTTGTATTGCAATAGAATTGTAGCAATTGCCAGTATATGGTAAATATTAAAATGATTCTAACTACTAACTACTAGTCAACAAAAGATGATAAAAATAACCAATTAATAGATTTTGAAAAAAGTCATTTTAAGCACAAAAATGAGGGGAAACATGGGAAAAAGGTAGGAAAAAGGGCATGCTGAGGGGAGCCAAAATGGTGCAAAAAGATGCCAAAACAAGGGCTCATCATTCATCACATACCTACCATCTAACTTTTATTTAATTATCCTAGATGAACATTTATTTAATTAGCTCCTTTGATGACCATCCGTATCGGGATATCCCCATTTATTTTCACAAACAAAAGTTCGACCCTCATTTATCACAAGATAGCTATCAACATATTCACCACCAATATGCTTTTATCTCCTCATAGGATATGTTCTTTATCGATGTGGAGTTGACACTATTTTATGTAGGTGTCTCACTCTAGAGGAAGTTGAATGTGTTTTTAATGACTGCAACAATCGTGCACGCGGGGGGCATCTCTCGGGAATGTCCAATGCCTAAAAAGTGCTTTATGCCTCACCCACACTCTCCACGTTGGAGCCTCCTTTACCATAGGGAACTCCCTCCATGTGGACCCACATTTGCATCCACAAACACAATAACCATTAGTTTTTTTTCAATATAATAAAATATCAAACAAAACAAAATGATGCGACCAAATTGAAAAATCAACATACATACTCATATCTTCCTAAGCCTCACATGGGGGCAATATCATCTCATGATTGTCATAGCACAATAGAAACTTTTAATATGCCATAACATAATAGGAACTTTTAATATGCCATAACATAGTAGGGATTTTTCTTAGTATGACAATGCTTTACTATAGTGTGGGTGCACCATAGACCATAACACTTATCATGTGCAAAGTTATACATGCCGATTATTGTCTAAGTACAAAAGGTTGAGTTGGATATGTTGAATTTATGTTAGCTTCTAGACTAATAAGAGTGCATCTATCCACCACAAGTTAGGAGCTACTCGCTGGATCACCTGAGCCCTCACCTTGCTCTAATTACTCTCAGCGCTTGGAGATAACACCAATCACATTGTTGATTAAAAGGTTTGCAAATACAAAGAGAGTATCTTTCATTAGCTCCCCTTACCTCAACGCTTGAACAATAAGTTCTCTATACATACTTTTACGATCTTCAAAACAAAAACAAAAAGTCTTTAAAACTCGAGTCGCAACAATAAATAAGAATCAATTATCCACAACATTAATCCAATGTATAATAATTAAAAATCCACCCAAAAATTGTTGTAATCCATCATCCACAACATCAATCCAATGCATGATAATTGAAAGTCTACCCAAGAATTGTTGTAATCCCTTGCTCTCCACCCTTATTAATAAATGATTTTCCGTTGCTAGTTATTTCATGGCTATTGAATTGTGCTTTTCCACATACGACATTTGAATCTTATTAGCCATTGTAATTTTGATAATGGGCAATTTTGTAGGTCCCGCAATTCGATTTTATTCATGATAGTTGTTTAAGCAACCCTCTTGGTTTTTTTTTTATCATAATGGATCCAAAAAACCACCGAAAGTGGCTGCACATAGGAAAGAAAAAAAAACCGAAAGTACATCATCCGAAAAGAAATAAAAGGACAGGTTTATTACTTTAAAATTATTAATATTTTAAAAATTAATTTCCAGGTTTTCCATATTCCATCCATATTTAGCATGGAGGAGAGAACCCTGTCGTCTAATTGTTGTCTACATAGATACATGACTATGACTTGCTCTCAATACATTTAGTCCATATGAGGGATTCGATCTGACGACCTTCCCGTGAAATTATGATACGAGAACCAACAAAATTCCATGTGTATATAGCCCCGGGAGGTATACAGCTCATTCTTCGGAGGATTTACAATTAGGCCCGAAGGCGCTTCTGAGAATAGCCATCAGCCTGATACAATAAGGGAGTGTGGCCTTCCAAAGGGCCAGATAATAATAAGGAACCCCGATGTCGCAGAACGGGAAACTGATGCCACAACTGGACCAGCAGAGCACCAAGCTCCTCAACCTTACCGTGCTTAAGCGGATCGATCCCTGTGTCGAAGACATCCTCTTCACAGCCGCTCATGTTACATTTTACGAATTCAATACCGAACAAAGCCAATGGGTGTGTACTCCTTTTCTGTCGTTCTGAACATAAAACGAACTTTTGCTGGAATTTAATTCTGTCCTCAAGGTTTTGGTCATTTTATTGTTTTTTTTGTTGGAAAATTGGTAAAATCCGCAGAGATTTTGCTTAATAGAAATGTGAAATTCCAGAGACTGACATGGATTTTGCGCAGAGTCGCAAAGATGTCGAGGGATCGCTCTTCGTGGTCAAGAGGTATTTCATTTTCTATATTTTTTCTTGCCTATATTTATCTTTAAATTCAGTTTTCATTTTCAATTTCCATGGCAAAGAAAAGGACCTTAAAAAGTACACATAAAAACATCATTTTTTCTTAATGTTTATAAGCATTCACACGTTGAGTACGGTATTGGCAATAGCGGACTAGTGGTCGTGGCTTTTCAGTCCCTGCCCAGATAGGAATTCCCTAATAGCATCGGTGGTAGTCTAAGAATGTTGATATGACTCTAGCCAATATAAGAGATCACTTGAATAATAAAATCAAATGCTATCGAGTTCACATGAGTAATGGGTCAAGGAATTTGTAATGGTACTGAGCCCACATGAGTAAGTCAAAAATTTGTAATGCGACTTGCACAAGGTACTTGCTGGTAGTGAAAGAGGGGTGTTATTATTAACCCCACTCGGACTCCATTCCCCACATTACATGTTCGCTTCCTTGCGAGCCAGCGTGTCCCTGCAAAGGGGAAGCTGTTAGTGGAAGCCATAAGCATCATTAAATGATTAAGCGGTCAAACGCCAACACATTGTGGGAAGCGATGTCTCATATTTTGTATCGTGATGGATACTTGACCTTATGATTGTTCTCAGAGGTGGTGGATACTTGGCACTCAATTAAACAATTTTCACTTATAATTATTCTCATACTTGGGGTTGTGCATGCCATCTATATTTGTTATAATGCAATTTAGATAAGATGCCTGACGTTGGTGAAAGAGGGGTGTTATTATTAACCCCACCAAAACTTCATTCTCGACCACATTACATGTTCGCTCTGTGAGCTGGCCTGTCCATGCAAAAGGGCTGTTGTTAATGTAAACCATCATGCCCATTAAGTGATTAAGCGGTCACATGCCAAAACAGTGTAAAGCAGTGTCTTACATTTTAGGAGATGGTCAATACTTGACACTTACGTAGAAAATTTTCATTTATAATTACTCATACATTGAAGCTGTTCTTGTCATCTATATATAATGTGGATGTTTGACATACTTGGGAGTTATATTTGTTGTATATAATACAGATGCTTGACATTTAAATAGGAAAAAATCATCTATAATTATTGTCATATTTGGAGGTTGTGCTTGCCATTGGAAGTTGTGCTTATCATCTATATTTGTAATAAATAATATGGATAAGTTGACACTTATTTGTTGTAATATAATATGGATACTTGACATTGAAGTAGAAAAATTTCACTTATAATTTTCATACTCGGGGTTGTGCTTGCTATTATGCTCATGCTCAGGGTTGTGCTTGCCAATGGTTGTGTTTGTATATAATATTTATCCAGTTATTTCACCATCTATATCCTACGTCACATGGTTTGGGTTCGAATTTGAGTTCGGCAACGATTAAGTTCGATTCGAATTCGAATTTTCTGATGAGGTTTGTATGAGGTTTGACATTAAGTTTGACTATATATATTTTTCAACACACACACACACATGACATAAAATAATAAAAAATCAAAATCAATCAATAAAGCTATATGAGTAGCAGTGAGCACCCACGAGCCACAAATCACGACCACTATTCACTTCACGCTCCAGGTGGTGGGGACAAGCAACATCTAGAAATTGAATTCATGAAATTGCAGAGAATACAACAGGCAGCGGCAACACTGAGCACAATAGAGTGAGTACACTCGGACTGAAGTTGGCTTGTGAAAATCTATCGATAGTCATGGTAAATAAAGCCAAACTAGTGGCCACCGCGGGAAACTAACTAGCAGGAAGTGAAACAAGAGAAAACCATGTGTTTCCCATGGTTTTTCTCATAAACCTTATAACAACTAACAAAAACAGCCCAAACTCTAACCTCAAATGGCAACTTATTTTTAAAAATTTATAAAATTCGTCTTCAAGTTCATCTTTAGGTTCCGCCTCAAGTTTGAATTCGTTGAGGTTCGACTATCAGGTTTGTTGAACCTGAATGAATTCGATTTTTTTTTTTGGGTTCGCCGAATTTTGAACTTCATGGTTCAAATTCAGCGAACCTTGTGACATAGTCTATATCTATTGTATATAATATGGATATTTAAGTAGAAAATTTTCTCTTACAGTTATTCTCATACTTGGGGCTTGTGCTTGAAATCTATATTTGTTGTATATAATATTTATTTAGTTATCTAGTTAATTTGTGCTTGCCATCTACATTTGTTGCATATAATATTTATCTAGTTATTTAGGTAATTTGTGCTTGACAATTAAATAGAATTTTTCACTTATAAGTATTCTCATACTTAGGATTGTGCTTGCCAATGGCTGTGCTGTTGTATATACTATAGAATATTTATCTAGTTATTTTGGTAATTTGTGCTTACCATATATATTTGTTGTATTATGTATACAATATTTATCTAGCTATTTTGGTAATTTATACTTACCATCTAGGTATTTGTTGTATATAATAGCTATCTAGTTATTTTGGTAATTTGTGCATGCTATATTCTCATACTTGGGGGTTATCTAGTTATTTTGGTAATTCGTGCTTGCCATATTCTCATACATGGGGGTTCTGCTTGCAATCTTTTGGTAATTTGTGCTTTTTTGCCATATTCTCATATTTGGGGGTTGTGCTTGCAATCTGTGTTGTATTTAATATTTATCTAGCTATTTTGGTAATTGTTTATGGCAGGTGCTCTTATACCATCTAGTTATTTTAGCTATTTTGGTAATTTGTGTTTATAACCAGTGCTCTGATACCATCTACTTATACAAGTGAATTGTTTATGGCAGGTGCTCTTATACCATCTAGTTATTTTAGTTATTTTGGTAATTTGTGTTTATAACCAGTGCTCTGATACCATCTACTTATACAAGTGATCCTTTATTGGCTATAAGTTCATGACTCATAACCGATGTGGTATTATGTTTGATTTTATTGTGTCCTGCTGATTGTGTTTTTTGGATTGTTTGAACAGGAATACACAGCCGCGTTTCCAGTTTATTGTCATGAATAGGCGTAATACTGGTATGTGGTTTTCTGTAACATAATTCTACCTGTTCCCATATCTTAGAAGATTATATTGCGTTTGGATTCACTTATAGCCATTTGACTGGTTTAGTACTCGGAGTAAGTCTCTGCTCACAGAACATAATTGCTGGCAAAATGCTAGCTCATTTGCTATAACTAGCTGAAATATGACTTTGTGCTACTGCAGAATGTTCTGATCATTGTCTCATGGATATATTTTTGTTACTGTAGCATTTTATGCAACTCTGTGCTCTGTGTGACTGCAGAGTCCCCCTTCCATCAACATTTTTTTGGAAGTTAACTTCTCATCTGCCTCTCTCCAAAAGAGAAAAAGTTAAACTCCAGCCTTTCTGTTTCAAGTTGCAAATTCCTCTCTGTGCATATAAAATAAGTATGTTACAAAAGCAAACAGGCACATCATGATGCAAGGAAAAGAACAGGAAAACTTAATTTCCTTGGTCTCCAATTCTGATATATTAGATGCTTTCATTCAGAACTTAGCTGTCTGTCTGAAAGACTACAATTGAGTGCAATAAATAGGGACCTATTCTTTATTTTCATGCACATTGCATAAATAATAGCTCATCTACAAAAACAATCTTCTGAACATAGGTGTTCATTATTATCCAATTGGCAACTAGGGCCAAACTCCATGTATGTCATCTTATTTATGGCAGCTGATATTTTTCTTGGATTCCTGTTTGTGAGAGGTGTAGGATTGATTTAAAGATCATCTGATTCCGACATGTATTTATGGAGATATGAATTTATTCATATCATTGACAATTTGTCAAGGTCGGCCAGCAAGCAAATTACCCCAACTTATCCTCTGCGTTGCATTATAAATAGAGGTGACCTCAAGTCATTTGTGACACATCTCTCATGATCTCTCTCCAATTGTTTGGGTTTGGTGGCAAGAGAGGTCAAGTGGGAGACCTAGCTGCAGTTGAAGAAGGTCCCCTAGCCACTGTTCTAAAGGAGATCAAGCCACAGTCATGGAGGAGACTTATACGCAGTCCAAGGGAAGGATCTAGCCACAGTCATCTAAGGATCTAGCTGCTGTCATAATGAAGCCTAGCCGCAGTCGTGAAGCCTAGCCGCAGTCTTGAAACCCTAGCAGCAGTCTTGTGAGGAGGTCTGGCCACAGTTAAAAAGGAGGCCTGTTAGCTGTCAAGAGGAGCACCAATACGCAGTATAAAGAAGCCCTTAATCTGCTGTCTAAAGGTGGCCCTAATACACTGACTAAAGGAGGCTCTAACTGCAGTTAAGAAAGGCCTAATACGCAGTCAAGGGAGACATTTAATACACAGCCAAGGAGAGACCCTAAGACAGCTAATTGAAGCCTGTTGACAGCGTGAAGAAGACTAGATGGACAGCGTGGAAATCTTTGTGTGCTGTAGGTGACAGCATGGCAAATAAGGCAGCCTTAAGGCTTGAATTAAAGGGCTGTTAGCAAAGCTGGAAGTTACAGTCATAAGGAGAAGCGTTGCATTGGAAAAGTCTGTCTTCAAGACAGCTTAGGGCAGAATAGGTTATGTGTTTGGGTGCTGTTAAGACTCAAGAGCAGACAGCTAGTCTGAGATCTTTAGGAAGAAAATGCTGCCTTTTGAATATCATTTGGGCAGGCCGAAAGCTACAGCTAGCTGTTTTGCTAGGCCACAGGCCATAGCACACAGCTAGAGGTTGAGTTAAGGGCTGTTAAGGGTGGATAGCACCTTTAGAAGGCAGTGTAGCATGAGAGAAGGATCTCCAAGATATACTGTAGTCCTAAAAGGACTTGTGTCTTGACTGTGGTGGAACTACTGTTACAGGACTTGTCATAACCTATAATGCAGCATACCTCAGCGCTAACAGGTTGCAGCAAGGGCTACTAGATTGATGAACTCAAAGGAATGCTACAGCAACCTTAATGACTGATTGAAGACTATCATGAGAATTCAGGGCTGCATCTTTGAACTGTCATCATTAGCAGAATGATGGACTTTCTACTGCTGTCATAAATTCTCAGATTTGTATATTTGTACTATCTCTTTATTTACTGAACTATTGAAGAATATAAGAAGAATTGATCAAGGGTTTCCCCACATTGGGGTTTGTCCCTCGCTGGTGCCACATCTTGTGTCCTCTTGATCAACTTGTCTTCTACTGTTTATGTTTGTGTTCTATCTGCATCTTACTATCATACTGATATATTGCTAATCTGGATATTGATTTTGAGCTAATAAGAAAATTGAAGTAAATTGCTCTAAGCATAGAACCTACCAAAAATTAACATGGTATGAAAGCCAAGTTGAAGACAAAGCCCAAGCAAGAGCGAAAGAGCAATCACTGAAGACAGATGGACAAGGTCAAAGGTTCAATGGGTTCCTCATCCCACTTCCCGGTTGAAGACAAGCTCCATGAAAAGTATGCCTATCACGGATGGAAGATGTCTCTTGATCTGACATTGGAAGAACAAGAAGTGTTGGATTATGTGAAGGGTAAAATCCCTGAGCCTCCATGAAATGCACCGACTTCTACAAAGAACAAGTACACCAAGGGTGAAGTCAAAGCGAAGAAGATTATCAGAGATTCCATTGACAAGCGTCTGGTGGCCTACATCTCCGATCTAAACACCTCCAAGGAAATCTACGACAGATTGGTTAGGCATGTTCAAGGTTAGTGATGCAAATCAAATTTTGTTCTTCAAAAATAAGTTGAGGGATATTAAGATAGGCAAAGTCGAGGATATTCAATCCTACTTCTTAAAGATTACTGAGATCAAGAATGACCTTCTATCGATTGGAGAAGTCATTTTTGACAGGGAACTTACTGTTACTACCCTTGGAGGGCTCCCACCTGAGTGGTATATATTTAGAACCACTATTCTCAACAATGATCGAAGGAATGACTGGTACAATGGCAAAGGAAAAAGGAATGCAGGACATCAAGGAAATGGTCGACCCTCCAAGAAAGCTAGGAACTCTAGGGATGAAGAATCAAATGTTGTTTTTGATAAGCAAAAGGAGTATTATCTTACATCGGCCCTCTCCACTACCTCTCCTTCGGACACTTTGGAAAATTGTCTTATTGATAGTGTTGCTTCAAGGCACTTCACCGGATTCAAGGAAACACTCTCTAATCTGATAGAGAAGGAAACAAACTTGAAGATTATTCTTGGAGACGATGGCACCTATCCCGTAAAGGGTGTAAGGAATGTTACTCTTCAATTGGATTAGGCTAACTCGATTCATTTACAAGAAGTTCTTTATGTACTTGATCTCAAGAAGAACCTGGTGTCCATTCTGACAATGGAAGACAAAGGTTACAAGGTGGCATTCATCAATGGAAAGGTAAGTGTTTGGAAAAGAAATTTTAAAGATGCTTTTACTCTTGGGTTCAGGGTTGGCACTTTGTATCAAGTTGCAGGAAGTCCATTGGGAGCCATGTCTTGTGACACATCTCTACAATATGATCTATGACACCAGAAGTTTGCCCATCTTCATTGCAAGGCTCTACCCGATGTGAGTCAGATGGTGGCAGGGGTGTTTGAGTTCAAAGGAGAGCATGAAGCTATATATCTAGGATGTACCGAGGGAAAGCTTACAAGGGGACCATTCCCCTCAAGTAATAGTAAGACCACAGATGTGGATCAACCCAAGGGGTTTGAGGTTCATGACCGGGAATCTCATATATGCAGGTTGAAGAAAACTCTCTATGGTTTGAAGCAAGCACCCCAGGCTTGCTATGAGAGGATCAACAACTATCTGATGAAGCTGAGATTCACTAGGAGCAAGGCCGATCCAAACCTTTGCTTTAAGGTTGTGGATGATAGACCTTTCATTACTGGTACCTTATGAGGACAACCCCTTTCTGATAGGTGCAGATCCTCTCATTTACAAATGTAAGAGGGAGATGAATTCTGAATTTGGAATGGTGAACTGCAAGCCAGTGACTACCCCGATGGAGTTTAACTTTAAGAAGTTATGCGGTAGTGTTGGCGGACCTGAATTGGGAAATGCTTATGAGTATCGTCAACTCATAGTAGCATTGATGTTCTTGGTGAACTCCCATTCGGATATATGTTTTGCAGTGAACACGTTGAGCCAATATATGGTTGAGCCTCTTCACACACAATGGATAGGTGCCAAGAATCTTCTGAGATATCTTCGGGGCACAATCACTCATGGACTGAGATACACTGCCAAAGATGTGAGGCTGCATGGTTATTTTGATGCTGATTGGGCAGGTAGTGTGATGGATCGCAAGAGCACTTCTAGGTGCTGTTTCTCTTTGGGTTCTGCTTCGATATCCTGAATGAGTAGGAAGCTGTTAAATTTGGACAACTAGGTCCAAACTCCATGTTCTGATGCTCAGATTAAGAGGCTAATATTTTTGTTGGATTCCTCTTTCGGAGAGGTGTAAAATCCATATAAAATAAGTCTTAATCTGATGAGCAGAACTTATATTTTGAATTTATTATTCTTAATAAATTATATGTGCAAGGTCAGCCAGTTTTGTCATGTAGGCTCACATGCCCAACAGATGTGTCACACACCCTCCTTGATGGATATAAATACAGGAAAAGTTGGAGAGAATTTCATCACAACACAACTCACATCTTCCTCTCTCATCCTAAAGAGTACGAGCTACCTGGAGGACGAATTTCAGCCACACGTGGGAAGGACGAAGAGGACAGACCGTACGACTGAGCTGTAGTACGATTTTCTGCTGCTAGGGTTTCGCAGAAGTTTGACCAGCGTTGACTTTGGTCAACGCTTGGTCCAATCAAGCTGAAAACTTGTGGAAGGTTCGATTTTTGAAGGCCGTACTACTTGGCACAAAAATCGAGGTCAAAGGGTTGATCGTTTTGCTGCTGCGTTGACTTTTAGCTTGCTGCCCTTGTGTTGACTTTTCAGGACAGCGTTGACTTTTGTAGAATTGACTTGGGTTGACTCATCTACTGGTTGGAGGGTTGTTGTGACACATGCTGGGCTGGTTGACCAAAGGAGACTTTGCTGGTTGAAGCATCCTGTTGACCGCCGAAACGAACACTCACATTTTTCCTGTTTCTGATTTGTCTTCTGTAAGATCTGCTTATATGTTCTATCTGCATTTTGCTTAACTACTTGTATGATTGCTGTGAAAAGTGAAATTGCTCTTAGCATAGAACATCTACAAAACTTTACAGAAGCAGATGTCGGTTGCTTTGAGCATCACTGAGGCCGGATACATAGCTGTGAGTATAGCCTCCTGTGAAGCTGTCTTGTTGTGGAAGCTCTTCATTGAGCTGTTTGGACATGTGCTGGATACCATCATGATCCTCTGCGACAATTAGAGTGGGATCCGATTGTCGGAGAATCTCGTGTTTCATGATCGCTCCAAGCATATAGACATTAGGTACCACTTTATCTGGGATATGGTACAACGAGGAGCAATAAGGCTCCATCACATTGGGACTGATGTGCATGTTGCTAATATTCTGACGAAGCGCCTGGAAAGGTCAATTCCTCGACTTTCCGAGAACGACTAGGAGTCGTGGAGAGACCCTCTCCTGAGTCCCGAGGGTCTTGTATGATATGGACATTGAGCCCTGGGAGCTCCGGGGAGCTTGGGGTAATGCTTGGAGCGATGATCAACCATAGGGTGAGTAGTTCAACCTTCCCCTAGTGGTTTGCTATGTAGGCAGGATGAGTGGTTCATCCTTCTCCTGTTGAGACACAATCATAGGGTGAGTGGTCCAACCTTCCCATAGTGATTTGTTGTGTACAGGGTGAGTGGTTAAGCCTTCGCCTGGGATACCCCATGGCGTCATGTAGGTAGGACGAGTGGTTCATCCTTCTCTTACTGAGACATCCTACCCATGTAGTCTGGGACTCATGGGAAGTACCTCTCATCTGGCCAATGAGTAGGGAAATGAGGATAGGGACCATAGTACTACTGATGGATGCATCGTGTACTATTGTACTCCCTATGCTAGGATGATATTGATCTGGGATCAATTGGAACTGACTTCAGGTCAGTAAGAGTGGTATGAGACTCCCTTTATTTGGAACCAATTTCGGATCAGTAAGAGTGCTATGAGACACTCTCTTTATTTGGAACCGATTTCGGATCAGTAAGAGTGGTATGAGACACTCTCTTTATTTGGAACTGATTTCGGATCAGTAAGAGTGGTATGAGACACTCTCTTTTTGGGATTGACTTTGGGTCAATAGAGAATGGTATGATACATTCTTGATCTCTTCTTCTTCTTCATAGTTCAACGGAGCAGAGCAAAGCAGTGCATTGACGACAGAGATAGTACAAACTGATAGATGGATTAACAGATGGAGTTCTCCCTAGTTGAGAGGGAATTTTGAAATTGGCAACTAGGGCCAAACTCCATGTGGGTCATCTTATTTATGGAAGCTAATATTTTTCTTGGATTCCTCTCTCCGAGAGGTGTAGGAGAGATCTAAAGATGATCCGATTCCGACATGTATTTATGGAGATATGAATTTATCCATATTATTGACAATTTGTCAAGGTCGGCCAGCAAGCAAATTACCCCAACTTACCTCAACGTTGCGTTATAAATAGAGGTGACCTCAAGTCATTTGTGACACACATCTCTCATGATCTCTCTCCACTCGTTTGGGTTTGGTGGCAAGAGAGGTCAAGTGGGAGACCTAGCTGCAGTTGAAGAAGGTGCGCTAGCCGTTGTCCTAAAGGAGATCAAGCCACAGTGATGGAAGTGACTTATGCGCAGTCCAAGGGAAGGATCTGGCCGCAGTCATCTAATGACCTAGCTGCTGTCATAATGAAGTCTAACCGCAATCATGAAGCCCTAGCCGCAGTCTTGAAGCCCTAACAACGGTCTTGTGAGGAGGTCCGGCTGCAGTTAAAAAGGAGACCTACTAGCTGTCAAGAGGAGCACCAATATGCAGTATAAAGAAGCCCTTAATCTGCTGTCTAAAGGTGGCCCTAATCCACTGACTAAAGGAGGCCCTAATTGCAGTTAAGAAAGGCCTAATACGTAGTCAAGGGAGACATCTAATACGTAGCCAAGGAGAGACCCTAACGCAGCTAATTGAAGCCTGTTGACAATGTGAAGAAGACTAGATGGACACCATGGAAATCTTTGTGTGCTGTAGGTGACAATGTGGCAAATAAGGCAGCCTTAAGGCTTGAATTATAGGGTTGTTAGCAAGGCTGGAAGTTACAGTCATAAGGAGAAGCATTGCATTGGAAAAGTCTGCCTTCAAGGTAGCATAGGGCAAAATAGGTTATGTGTTTGGGTGCTGCTAAGAGTAGACAACTAGGCTGAGATCTTCAGGAAGAAAATGCTGCCTTTTGAATATCATTTGGGCAGGCTGAAAGCTACAACTAGTTGTTGTGCTAGGCCACAGGCCATAGCACACAGCTAGAGGTTGAGTTAAGCGTTGTCAAGGGTGGACAACACCTTTAGAAGGTAGTGTAGCATGAGAGAAGGATGTCCCAGGTATACTACAGTCCTAATAGGACTTGTCTCTTGACTGTGTGGTGGAACTACTGCTATAGGACTTGCCATAACCTATAATGTAGCAAACCTCAGTGCTAACATGTTGCAACAAGGGCTACTAGATTGATGAACTCAAAGGATATGCTACAACACTCGTAATGACTGATTGAAGACTGTCATGAGAATTCAGGGCTGCATCTTTGAACTGTCATTATTAACAAAATGATGGACTTTCTATTGCTGTCATAAAATGTCAGATTTGTATATATGTACTCTCTCTCTATCTGCTGAACTATTGAAGAATATAAGAAGAATTGATCAAGCGTTGCTCCACATTGGGGTTTGTCCTTGGCTGGTGCCGCATCTTGTGTCCTCTTGTCCTGGCTTGTCTTCTACTGTTTATGTTTATGTTCTATCTGCATCTTACTATCATGTTGATGTGGTTGCTAATCTGGATATTGATTTTGAGCTAATAAGAAAATTGAAGTAAATTGCTCTAGGCATAGAACATACCAAAAATTAACAAGCTTCCTGTCTGAAAGACTACAATTGAGTGCAATAAATATGGACCTATTCTTTATTTTCACGCACATTGCATAAATAATAGCTCATCTACAAAAACAATCTTCTGAACATAGTTGTTCACTATTATCCATTTCCCACAACCTTCATGTTATGCCAGGATAATAACTCCCAAATTGATGTTTTCTATTAATGTAAACATAATTATATAACATGAGGAGGTGTGACCTTGGAATACCTTTGGGATTCATATTCCAAGGTTGCTTCCTATTCTACCTTTTCATTTTCCTTTATTTACATATTTACATTTTTCTCACCCACTCCTCGATGATTAGGTGTCTAACATTCCCCCCTTAATTTGAAGGGGTTTTCATGAGTCCAAGCATCATTCTGAATCTTTCAAACTTTTCTCTTCCAAGTGTTAGTGAAGATGTCCACAATTTGCTCATTTGTGGAACAATGTCGTAGATGAATAGTCTCGGTCTCTGCATGATGTTGAACCAAATGATACTTTTTGTTGATATGTTTGGTTCGATCATGGAATTTGGGATTCCTAGACAACTTAATTGCAGAAGTATTGTCAATAAGAAGGGGAGTAGAGTTCACTTGTATGTCTTGCTTGTCTTCAAGAATTTTCTCGACCCACAAAATCTCCTTGGTTGCTTCTGCAGCGGCTACATATTCTGCCTCTGTTTGGAATCTTTTTTAACTAACTGTTTGCATGCCCTCCAGGATGGACAACTCCTGATCCAAGGCTCATAACATATCTAGAAGTAGACACTCCATTTTCCTTATCTGCATCAAAGTTTGAATCATAATATCTAATCAAACTAAAGTCATCCACGTGTGAATATTTGAGCCTTGAATTTCTTTCAAGTACTTTAGAACTCTTTTTGCAGTAGACCAATTTTCTTCACAAGGCTTTTGCATAAACCTGGAAATGATTCCAATAACAAATGAAATATTTGGTTTGGTAGTGGTGAGCTTGATAAGGCTTTGCACAGGTTGTCTATACATAGTTGCATCCTCAAATTCATTTCCTTTTTTAGATGTGAGCTTCAGATTTTGTTTGATTGGAGTGGACAAAGAATTGCATTTAACCATGCTAAACTTGTTTAGCAATTCTCCAATGTACTTCTTTTGAGAGAGAAATATATACATTGGATGTGTTGAAAAATAATGTAGTTATGGTCAACGTTTTTTATTGCAAAACATGAAGAAAAATTTAATTTGTTGTCTCCTACAATTCTGCTTAAAGAAACCTACATTTCGGCCCCATTAGGGCTTCTTAGCCCACACATGACTCATATAAATATGCGCTTGTTGGCTCTCATTTTCATTCACATCAACTCAACAAGCTCGGTCTACTACTTCAGAGCTTATTCACACGTGCGAAGTTCAGAAAAGGATTCTCTTTTGGCTACTTTGTCTATCTCTTCAAGTCTCGTTGATTACTGTTGACTTGGGCATCAAATTGACTTCTGTTCTGTTCATTTTGAAGTTCGAAGACTTCAAAAGGACCTTGACTTTTGTTGATGGCAATTTTGCTCCTTTGATGTGACATTGACCTGAGTTGACCGCAATTTCGCTCTTTTGATGTGACATTGACCTGAGTTTACCGTGGGTTTTGGGACGAGTTTTTGTGACTGTTCAATGAGTTTTCTGTGGTGGCTTAAAGACTACATTTCGGCCTCTTTTTACCGTGATCATAGGAATGATCTTCGGCCTAGTTGTGAAGTCCAATGCAGCTGATATGAAGTTGAATCTCTCTCTATGTATACAGACTTTGACTGTTATTTCTCATTGAAGAGTAATTTGAATTTATTGGACCATTTTGATGTACTGTTGATGGACAAAATCTCTCTCACAAGGAAAGAATTTTGGGTTCTCCCCTGGTTGTGAGCCTAATCCTGGTGTCTTTTGTCTCTTATTGTTTATTGTACATTGTGATCTCTATTTACTACTCTTGTTGAAGATTTGAATTGTTGAAGTTTTTCATGTATAGCTACTTGTTGATTAAAATATAAAGAAGGAACTGATTGCATCAGTAGAAGTAGTTATCAATTGTGTAAAACTATTCTAGCCCTAGCTACACTAGAATTTCAACATGGTATTGGAGTTGGGTTGAAGAAAAGTCAGTGAAGTCACCCTGAAAAAGACACCTATGAAGGATTCCTTGTCAATAATGACTGCTTAGCTTTTGGAAATGAATTATGCTAAACAAGGCTTGAAGGCCTAATTTATTAAAATAACCTCAGGCAAATTGTTAAAAGAGTTGGCGTGGCGCTTCAGGAACCCAGAGAAATAGCAAATGATTTACTTGAACCCAATTCAATGTACCTTAATAGCTTTTCATAATGGAATCCTCGTGTGAAATGGATAGCTCCACAAACAAATTCCATATATGCAATGGGCAATGGTCTACACTTTTAAAAGTAGACTGTTCTAACTTTCCAATTGTTTAAAGTTTAAACTTCCAGTCTACAGTAGGGGAATGTGATAGTGGATTTTTCTATTTCATTCACTATCTGCAAGAACAATGGTGATTCCTGCTCAAGCAGCAGTCACTGTGAGCTATACTGGTGTTGTCTATACTCATGCCAAAATTTTTAAAATCGATAATAATGAAGGCATAAAAATAAGTTTTCTGGGGCAGGATGCGTATAATCTCTGGGCTAGAATATGAGTTGTTCTGGGCTTCTATTTTCTGTATTTTCTGGGCTTGATCGTGGCATCTTTTGGACATGTATGTGAGCATGTTCTGGTTTAATCTTTGACAACCAAATGCGAGTTCATCTTCTGAGTTCTTTGGAGACTTCTATTTCCAAGGTTCTGAAGTTCTTTCATATATGGTTTCATTCCCTTATGATGATATGATGCTCTGTATGCGAGTAACTTCAAAATAAAATAAGTCATACTAGGGCTGTTAAAAGGTATACTTCAAGTTGCCAGATGTTACAGTGAGTATGCTGTTGTAAGATACAAGGTGTTCTGAGGTGACAAATGCTACAATTGCTTGATCTACACGTTACACAGTTTATATGATCCAGTGACAAAGGTATGTTATATGGAGTGTTCAAATTGCAAAGAGTATACATTGTGTATAGCATGTACAACATGGTATGTATGTGATGCAAGTGGCATGCATATAATCCAAGCCATCTCCTAAGGTATGATAGTATATGATGTGATATACGTTGGAAGATGTATGTGAGTGTGTTGTAGCACTGTACATGATCCAAAGTTGCTATTGTATGGTTGATTTATATGATTCGAGTTGCTATAACAATTGCTAAGTAATGATGTGAGTGTGTGTACACCCTTGTAGTATCTATGTCATTAACA
This sequence comes from Pinus taeda, assembly GCA_000404065.3. Lineage (NCBI taxonomy): Eukaryota > Viridiplantae > Streptophyta > Pinopsida > Pinales > Pinaceae > Pinus > Pinus taeda. The sequence goes on from APFE031445497.1 coordinate 148,707, forward strand.
ATAATTCGTATAACAGACATGGTAGACAATATGTCCACCAACCTCCATGTTCCATTCTTTATGAGAGCATCATACTCCTTCTGCATTGCTTCTTTCCATTCATCATGAGAAGCAACTTATTTAAAGGAAGTTGGTTCAAAATTAGTGGACAAATTCAATTCACAATCATATGAAACATCCATATCATTAACATAACCAGAATCATCTACATCACCTCCATTTTGTCTGATGGAACTTCTAGTTCTCGTCTTTCTGACCTCATCAGGGTGAACACTTTCAAGTGTTTTGGTGAGCCATTTTGGGGGACCTTTTTGAGATATTTGAGGTTGCTTTGTTGATAGAAAAGGGGCTACATCAAGATTTAACCTCCCAATCCTCTCAATCATATTACTCAAGGGGTCTTCCTGATTTGAAGGAGTGGCCATAAAACTTCATGTAGGGGAGACAATACTCCAGAAGGAGATTCCATAGATTGATCTAAGATAGGGATCCCCCCTTCAAGATGTGGAATCTCATGATCAAATGCATAACAAGTTTTTGCATGACTGAATCTATTCGAACGATCAAGCTGCCACTCAACAATATTGTAAGTCTTGGAAGATTCAAGAAAAATTACATCTCTAGACTGTAATAACTTGTTATTTACCTCATCGTAGAGATGATATGCTTTTGTGGTATTTGAATACCCCAAGAAGATGCACTTCGACTCCTTGCAGCTCTATTGAATTTTGTAACTATGGTCGGTCTTCATAATGTAAATTTTTATTTATATATTTATTTTATTTTTGAGCATGTTCTTCATGCTCATTTCAAAAGATCAAAATTTGAATTTTAAATTTAAATGTTTTGGCTCCATTGAAGCCTAGTCGGCCTCTTCCCAGTCAAGTTAGTCTCTTTAAGTGATTAAGTTGGCTCAGCTGGAAAAGTGCCCATTTGGCAAGGAGAAACACTATACATTTACATTTATGCTCCTCCTGTTGACCAATCTTTGTTAACTACCCTATAGCAGTACACATTTTTTCAAGCATTCCATCATGTTCAAGCAACCAAAGATCATCATCACCTTTCAACATTGTTGTCAAATTGTATTCCAAATTCTGCAGCCCTATGGGCCATCATTATAAAATTGATTCTAGTATGACTATGAAGCCATGTAAAAACATCTAGGTGAGCCTTTGATTCCTTGCTAAAGAGTTTCACTCTAGGGAGTGTTTTACCATCCGCTAATTATTCGCGTTTCTGAACCCAAATAATCGGCAAAGTTTTTCTCCCACACATACCCTAAAGCTAGAGTGGGGCTCGATAGTAAGGTCTCAAGTGAGCCCTATTGTTATCGAGTCTATGTACTTATCATACTATTTCATCCGTCAAGTGTTGCATAATTTGGTTAAGTCTAAGAGGTCATGTGTCAATTGTAAAAATTCCCCTTCTAATTGGATGTCTATGTAATATCTTGATGTAAAAAAGTGTTGTCTAGGAATACTTTTGGTGGATGATCACTCATAATTAGACATCATCGCCAAAATATTTTTAGGCCTACTTTGAGGGTGGAAAATACGTCTAATCCTCACTAGAGTCATTTATTTATTTTTTGGCAAAAATAAAAGAAAATTAATTAGCCAAAAATTAATAAAAAATTAAAATGAGAGAATTAAATTCTCTCCAAGTGGAAAAATTATCAAAAAATTGTTGAGGTCCTTTTTTAAAGTAAAAAATATGAAAGGACTCATTTCCAAGGCAGAAAGTCCGAGTACAAAAATTCGTTGGGGTCAAAATGATTTTTCTTAGCAAAATCTAATTTTTCGGTCAAGGTGGTTATTTTAATGCGAATTCTATTTTTTGAAGATTCTCCAGTCGTCCAAAACCACCTAGAAGTCAATATTTGGTCCATCTACTCCAACAAGCAAGGAAATCAAATTCTTTTGGAGATTTGTGCTCCAGTTATCAAGGGATCAAATTAATTTGAAAATGATCAAGGAAACTAGCTGTTATTTCCACTTGGAGGGTTTTGATGTTCTCATTTTTTATATAAGGAAGCTATTATGCCCCACATTGTATCATGTTCTCATCAGAAAATTTTGGTCGAGCTCTAAGTCAGGGTTTGCTGGTTGTAATCTTTCTTCTGGAATAATAAAGCTAAAGTCTTTAGGGGTTTACGCATGTTGGTGTTCTTCTTCTGCTTCTTGGTAATATTTTTCTGAATCATGTTCCTAATGCGTTACTGAAGTAAAATTCTATAAGTTATTACTTCATTTGCCAATGGTTGGATTAACTATTTGCACATGTATCTTGAGTTAGTTACTAGGTTTAGAGTAGCACATTAAATTTGATTAATCTAGCAGGTATCTCTAGACTTTGAGGGTTTATTGTGCGATCTAGCCTTTATTTATCTAATAACTTGATCTTAAGTGTGTAGAGATCTCATTAATATTCAGATCTTGGGTGTGAGAGGAAGTCTTTGGTTGGACCAGCCAACTCTCAAGACAAGAAGCTCAAGAGCCCATTGTGTTAAACTTCCAGGACTTATCTAACGATTGTTTTGTAGAGGGCTTGGGCATGGCTCAAATATAAAAATCCCATCCCATTCTACTCATTTATCTCTAATTTAACTGTGCAATAAAAGAATAAATCTGCTCATTAGAGCTAGGAATTTATTTGTGAATATTGTAGATAATTTGTATAATATTTTTCTAACCCTTGTAATTATTTTCCTTGTGTATATAGCTAGTTGGGGTTTCATTTTTTGTATTTTTTTGTAGATCTAGGGGGACGGCTAGGGCTTATTGTCTTGCATGTGCCATTACTTCAAGATCAAAGACAAATTTGAAATTTCTGAAGGGACTAGCCCTCACCTAGCCTAGACGGCTAGGGTTTGGGCAACATTGCACCTTTGAGGAAGCTATTTAACACTTTGGAGAGGGAAGTAGGTGGCTTAGGGCCAGATCTAGCCTTTCAAGGCCTAGATCCATCATACCCAAGCCTTCTTTTCCTCAACACACTATCTTCTTTGGAGGCTGCAAGCCTTACAAGGGCTAATTTCACTACAAATTTGGATTTTTCATAAGGGTTTATAGTTCAAAAAGTTTGCAAATATATTTTTGTGGCCCTCAAAATTTTCAAATCATTTTCTTTCCAAAATCTAACTTGGTTGCTTGTTGCAGGCTTATTGAAATTTTTTTGAGGGCCGAAAGACTGATCACTAGCCTCTTTTGGGAAGTTGCAAGGGTTTTGAGCCATTTTGGCTTGGCTGCAGGTCTAACTAAGACCTAGTTAGCCTAGTCGCAAACATTGGGGCTAATAATTTTTTTGCATTTGATTCTAGACCAATATAAGTTATAACCTTGTTTGCAGACCTAATCTCAACTTTTGCAAGGGTTTATCATTGGTTTTGACATGGAAATCTTGCCATTATAATTCTAATCCATCAGAAGGCTTATAAAATTCATTGTAGACTAATTTTGGTTGATTGCAGGCATAGTGTCATTGGGAAGGGTCCTTTGGGCATTTTTGTGGTTTGGAAGCTTGTCAATGAAAATCTAATCAATTAAACTTTTTCTCTAGGCCTGGCTGCAAGGCCTAGAGGCCTTTCTAGCCTTGGCCACAAGCATATTGAGGTCTGTTCCCTAATGCGTATAGTCTAGGGCTAATAATTTTTTGATTGCAGGGATAACATTGCTCTTTGGAAGAGTTACAAAACCATTTCATGGTCAAAAATTGCTATTTGGGTACTTGACTTGATACATCAGTTGTTGAGGTGAGGCTGCAAGGCATTGGAGCCTTAATCCTCCCCAACCGTGACCTATTACAAATTGTCATAATACATCAAATCTGAAGTGTTTCATACAGATACTAATCACACAAAAAGTCTACTAATATTAAGCCTAAAAAAAATAAAATTTGTCACACAATAATCACAAGAAGTTAATAAGTGATTTAGCTCTTTCTGTTGCATGACTGTGGGCTCCTTTGGTGACCGATCTTGGTTACAGTGGACTGATATTTCTTGACAGTGGTATCCTTTGAGGTTTGGTGCATTCTTTCCATCTCTAAAGTTGATCATTGTGCACTAATGTGGCATTTGGATAGCTAGAAGGATGGTGGATAAGTAATTGCTTTGGCTTTTCTCTTGTGATCTCATCGAAGTGTCAAGGATAGGCTCTTGTCTTCTAGTTAAATTACTGACCATCTTGCTTTTTGTTTCTCTTGTTAAAAGTTGCATCGCATGGTTAAGTTCTTGTTGCATTTCCTCATTCAAAATCACTGTTAGCAATCTCATCTCATTGTGTGTGTGTCATTTTTTTTGCTTCTTGTTCTAATTGCTGCATTACACAAGTGGAAGAGTATCCTAATAAGCACCTCTTTTTGAGTTGATGTTGTTGCTATTATTGTTTCATTGAGTAATCTTGAAGTGCTTCACTAATTGCTATTGGCATCTTGTGATCTTGTATTAATAAGTGATATTTGGTAATCTTGATTACAAGCGGTTTGATATTTGATGCATCTTACATAATTGAAGCAAATCTAATATTGTTAATATTTGCATCCTTATTCTAGACTAGTGTTGCATTGTTAGAACTTACCTCCAAGCATAAGCTTAGTTCTATAGAAAGATAGGACAACCTTCTTCACCATTCAATTTGAGAAGTTAGACTCCCATTCACGGTTAACACAGGGGACCTTGCAGTTCTCTTGCGAGCGATCCCTTGTAGGAACAAAGGCACTTGGGTGGTTAGAACTTCTGGGGAGGTATTGTTAATGAGGACTTAGCCTCTTTCACTAACATTTCTCTCTACAACCTTGTTTGTGACTAGCTTTAAAACAATTGAGGAGGAGACTTCACCTAGACTAGGCATTTATCTAAAAATAATCAAGATCTTGCATCACTCCCAGTTTAATTTTGCATTTCATCAGTATAACTTATTCTTTTCTTGCAACATTGTTATTATTGTGACTTGAGATATCTATTTGCAAGTTTCTTAATTCTTATTGAGCATTGTTAAGGCACTGGTTTATCACTTTTACATCTTGTGTCTGCCTCACTGATCCTAATTGAATCCATCTTAAAACAAATTGCTCATAAACATTTACACTTGGTCTAATTAATAATCGAGTTACACTAATAATAATTGCCTTGCCCTTAGATCTCCTAGATTTGTTGCTTCAACAAGTTTTCATTCATCAATCATCTTTAGGGACTACCCCCCTTGACTTAGCTAGGAGAGAATCTAAACAAAGTGAGTAGGGATCAAAGTGACAACCCCTACTTTGAGCATTGCGCCTTAGGTGTACACTTTAGGCGACAACACCTCCATTTGACATCCAATTTGCCTTCTTCTGTGGATGAAACTTGAATTAGTTTGAGGCAAGCGAAATACAAATTTGAGGCAAGATGGAATGAATTTGGGGCCAATGAATAGCCCTTTCTCTCTTTGTGATACATGACCTAATTTGAGGCCAACAACATTCTCTGAGGCCAACAAATTCATCTTTCTATGATGAAGGACTGAAGTACAAGTTGTGGAGCAAGTTTCTTGGGCTAGTTGTTTGACTTGACTAGGAGAATTGACTAGGTCAGTCCTAGTGTTTGACTTTGATGTCTCTCTCTCATTGACTTGATTCTATAAGGAAAGGATTGCTGGGTTTTCCCCCATGTGGGTTTTCCCCGGGTAAATTCTTGTGTGGCTGTCTCTTCATGTTTCAGTTTTACTGATGTAGTTCTCTATATAATTGTATTATGATGTATAATAAATATAATAAAGGATCAACCTAATAGGATAATCATAAGAAACAATTATCAGATTGAGAACTACTTTAAACTTTAACAACATCAAGCTTGCTTTTTTGTTCCTTTGGAAACAAGGCATAACAGGTGGAACCAAAAACCTTGAGATGCCTTACCGAAGGAATGTGGCAATACCACATTTCATAAGGAGTCTTATTTTTGAGAGCATGAGATGGACATTTATTTTTGATATATACTGCACATTGAATTGTATCAGCGCAAAACATCAACTTTACATTTTTCAAAAACACCATTCTTTTAGCTACACCATTTTGTTGAGGATTGTAAGGAACAATAGTTTGATGTTGAATCCCATGTTGGCGAAGATAGTTTTCAATTCATTAGAAGTATATTCTTTTCCTTTAACAGTATGAAGAGAGCCAATATGTGGTTGTGCATCATTTTCAATCCATGCTTGGAAATTTCTAAAAGTTTCAAAAGCTTCTGGTTTACTTTTCAACAAGTATACACAACACATCCTAGTGTAATTATCAAAAAGGGTCATCATATATTTATTTCAGAAGGAACATGCGTAGGGCCACACAAATCAGAATGAATTAGTGCAAGCTTTCTACATGCTTCGGAAGTAGAATCATGAAATGGCTGTTTGCTATGTTTTCCTTGGATACACACATCACATTGCTTCAATTTCCTTGGAATAGTTGGCAAACTAGAATATTAAACACCATTTCTTTTCAACAAACGAAGATTGTCATAATTAAGATGTCCAAATCTTGCATGCCATAGAAGACTGGATGGCAATGTGCCTTCTTTGTACTGAGAATTGCATGCAAAGTTTTGTGCACGAGCAAATGTTCCTTGCAGATTCAACAATTTTCCACTCCTCTATTCTAGTCATGCCAACTGTGTTGTCTGATGCTTTTCTAATCTCAACTTTGCCATCAAACATATGAATGGAGTGCCCTTGTTGGAATGTGAACAAGGGACAACATGTTTCTCCGCAGTTATGGAAGGTAGAGTACATCTGCAGAAGGAAGTTAGGAAGTCTAGGCAATTTGAGCCTGATAGTGCCATGTCCGGATGGCTTGAGATTTTTCTTGTCTGTAAAGTACACTGCTACATCTACATTGTCACTGAGGTCTTCAAAGAAGTCTTTCTGAAAGTCATATGGTAAGTTGCGCTTGTATCAGGCAGCCATGCATCTTTCATTGAAGCAAATTAAGTATGAAACAAATCTTCAACTACTCCAATATTGCAATGGGCAGATTCAGATGCTTTACCTTTCACTGGATTTGGTGTTTTACCTTTGCCTTCTGTGTTCTTGCGACTGTTTATAGTGAGTTATTTGCAAATCTGATGTCTTCATTATTTTTTATTTATGACTATACAGATTTTTACACTTTTTAACATTTGAAGGGTGGATTCCAATCACAATTTTCATGGATCGGTTTCTGGAAACAGATCCAAAAAAATTTAAAACCCTTGGAAATGTATCCAATCCCAAATCCAAAATTTTCGATTTTTTGAAATGGCACAAAAACATTTTTACAGCGTTTTGGACAAGGATCATATCTGTTTCTGTTTCGGAAACGGTGATCTGTGTTTCTGGCAAATTCCTAAGGCATTTCCGGTAACTTAGGTGAAATCTTTACAAATTTATAGGGTCCAATATTTCGAGGCTTAAGTGTGACCATTTTATTTGAACAAACATAATTCCCATTTGTGATATTGAGGTTCAGTTGAATCATGAATGGTTAAAAGCGATCTTGCCAAATATTTGCAACTGTTTAATAAATGACAATTGAATAGTTGCAAAACTCAAGATCAAGTGAAATTTTTAATAGAATCCATCGAGTCCTTTAAGCAATCTTGCCAAACTATTCGGGTAATGACAAAAGAACAGTTGCAAAATGCATGACAAAATGGCAACTTTCAATTTTAAATCACTTTCATTCAAGTTGTCTGCTCCAGCATTCTCAGTCAGTACTAGTAATAACATTATTTGCATGTCTCTAGAATAGTGGCATCGTATATAGAAACTACAAAATTACTGAAGATATATATGTCAAGAAGTAATTGCTGTTTGATATCAGGATAAGAAGGAAGGAGTTTTAAGTTTTTGACACGTTTTAAAAAAAGTAACCAATGTGGAGTTGCTGGATGTATACTTAAAGGAGTGAGGCTGCACAGAAATATTTCGGTATAGGTTAAGTTATGTCAATTTCAGTGACATTCCTGAAACCTGAAAGTATAATCTGATGAGAACTACGAATCTGCAAAGTGATTTGGAATCTGAGGAATATTATTGTTGAGGATAGTGCTTGGCAGCAACAAGCTTATTTGTCATAAAAAATGTATAGATGTAATTAGACTTTTTCTCATTCTTTATGAGTGATCAATAACTATATTCCAAAGCTTCATGGGAGGTTGATGCGTTGTCTTCATTAGGATTTATTTTGGGCATTTGTTATGAATAAAAAACAGATATAAAATAATGTAAATATAAATAATAATAACACATCACAGTGTTGCGGGGGAGCTCTCCCCCCTCCCCTCTCTCGAACCCGCTACCAATCCGCGCTCCTGATAAAAAAATTTGCGCTACCTGCCAAAACAGGGAGCGACTTCGGGAGTGTCGCTCCCGTCGCTTCAGGAGTGAAAATTAAAACCCAGGAGCAATAGATGTGCGCTGCCGCCTGGAGCGAAAAGCGTGCAAAAAAAAATCGGACGCCAAAAAAAATTTGTTTTAAATTTATTGTTGGTTTTCTAAGCGCTTGGAGGGCATTTTTATGTCATTGTGACTCGAAAGAGTTGGAGGAGAGCCAAGGAGATTGTGCAAAGGAGCGAGGAGCAAGGAGCAAGCCTACAAGGAGGTTAGTAACTTAGTAATTTAGTAGGTTAGTAAAGTTATAACTTATTTCTAGATTCTAGAATGATGAATGATGAATCTAAATAAATAAAATTAATAAATAGTAAAACTAAATACATTTTTAATTTTCTCATTCCCATTCCTATTAAATTTTGCATATTCAAAACTACAAATTTCAAACATCATGGACCTAGTTATATTTCTTGGTATTTTTTTTTCTTCTTGGTCCCTTTTCTGGTTATTATGGTGTTGGAGAGTAGGAAAAGGAGGGGTCAAAATGAAGAGGGGGATGAAGGGGGACAAAGTGGATTTGATGAAAACCTTGGTGAGGAGGCGCTGGAGGAGGGTGAACATGAGTCTTAAAATACTAAACAAGACCAAACCCCATTGTGGAAATATATTAACAGGCCTGAAGCAGGGAAAGGGGGTGGAACCACTAAATTTCATTGCCCCCATTGCAACAATAATTACACAGGTTCATACACCCGTGTCAGAAAACACCTCTGTGGGAAAAGGACATCGGATGGAGATAAACAAATAGGAATCAAAACTTGTGCAGCTGTGTTAGCAACAGATAGAGCCAAATACATAAGGGAAAAGGAGGAAGCCCAATACAAATCTAAAAAATCAAGGGGTTTCTTTGAACCAAGTTCACCATCAGAAGCACAAAGAACTCCTTCAACATCCTCCCAAGGCAGTGGATATGGAGGCATAGGGTCACCAACTTTAAGGCGTAGAACCATATCAAATTTCCTTGATGAGGGGTGTAGGAATGATGTGGATTCAAAAGTTTATAGGTTTCTCTATGCATGTGGGATACCATTCAATGTTCTTCGCTCACCTTATTGGCACGAAATGGTTTCGGCCATAAATGATGCCCCTAAAGGATACAAGAGCCCTGGGTATGACAAGGCAAGAACCATTGGCCTTGATAATGAAAAAGCAAAAATGTCACATTCTTTGAATAGAATGACAAGTTCTTGGACTGAGCATGGGGTGTCCATTGTATCTAATGGATGGACAAATGTAAAAAGCAAGCCATTGATAAGTGTTCTTGCTGTGTCTGTTAATGGTCCAATCTTTCTAATTGCACATGATTACTCAGACAAGTTCAAGACCGCCATCAACATTGCAGAAGCATTACTTGAAACAATTAACCGTATTGGGCCATACAATGTCATCCAAGTCATCACTGATAATGCTCCTAATTGTAGGGCAGCGGGAGCAATTATTGAGGATAAATACCCAACATATTTTGGTCTGGGTGTTTGGTTCACACATTGAACCTTTTGATGCATGATGTTGTTAAGAACAAAAATGAACAATACAAATGGATTGGTGATTTGTACAAGAAAGGCAAACAAATGATAAAATTTATTACGAATCATAGCAATACCCATGGCCTTTTCCGCAGTCACTCAAGATTGGAGTTGTTGAAGATTGCGAGGACTAGATTTGGTAGCTATTACCTCACTTTCAGGTGCCTTTTGAAGGTAAGAGTCATTGGCTAGCATGGTATCAAGTCCACATTAGTAGGTATTAAAGGAAAGGGCTACAAATGCAGCTGACAGGCAAGGTTTTGAACTGGTGGAGGAGGCCGCTCTTGATGGTATGTTTTGGTCAAGTGTGAGGCAAGTATTGGATTTCACCAAGCCCATTTATCACATGATTCGGTTTGCAGATGCAGATAAACTAGTGATTGGTGAGGTGTATGAGCATATGGATACCATGTTAGGGCAAATAAAAGATATTGTTCATAACAATGATCCCGACTTGTACAAACTGATTCATGATTGTGTGTGTGTACGATGGAATAAACTTAATCTTCCACTACATTGCCTGGCGTATATCCTTATGCCAAAATACTACTCTACATCTTGGTTGGGCCAACCTGCACCAGGGGGTGGGTTTAGGACCAAACCCCATTTAGATGAAGAGGTAACTAGAGGATATTTGGATGCATTAGAAAAGTTGATACTTGATAGGAATGAATGTGCAGTTGTGCGCCTTGAAATAGGTAGATACTTCAGTGGCATTGGTTTGTTTGGTACCTTCCATGCAATGGAAGACAGAGACGGATTTGATTCTCTCACATGGTGGGAATCATATGGCGGCCAGGGACTTTTGCCAAAATTGGCAAAAAAAGTTCTATCACAAGTTGTAAATACTTCTTCTGCAGAGAGGTGTTGGAGCACCTACAACTTCCTACATAATGTGAAAAGAAACAGACTCAATGAAAACCGGGCAGAAAGCTTTGTTTTTTGTGCACTACAACTTGAGGTTGTTGAGTCATCACTGTGATCGGGCTTATGAGGATCCAACATATAAAATTTGGGACAACAACCCAGAGGATAACAATTTGGAGGATGGCACTATACATCTTGAAGAACTGGAAGAGGAACTTATAAGGGATGAAGATGAAGCAGTTGCAGCAGCCATGCCACCTTCGCCATCCAGTAGTAGTGCTCGAGTTTCGAGTCTTGTTTCTTTGCTGTCGCCACCTCCATCTACACCCTCACATGGAGGGCATGTGCCTTCTAGTGCTGGTCGTCGGTCTGTGTGGGAGACTCCTAGAAGACCACCACGACCTGCTCATACAAGAGACTCTCGTGGCAAGGGCCACATGTAGTAGTAGATAATAGATTTACAGTTTACTTGTCTTTTCTAGTTTCTATTAGTTTTCATAACCGTTGAGTCTTGAGTCCTTGACTCTTGACTCTTGACTCTTTCATATCATAATGATATTTTTTGTAAACAATATGTGACTGTGACAATGAAAGTTTGAAGTTGGCAATTATAACTCATTGGTAATGATTGTGAATTATGAATATGATGCTTCGTGAAAGACTAAAGTTGTTTCATTTCATTTCATTATTCATAATTCATTTTATAACATTTCATTTCATGTTAACAGTTAGAACTTAGAAATATCTAAGATATTATTTCCTGTAATGGTTAAACTTAGCTTACAAGTACAACTTTGGTGATCAATGATGATAAATGTTATATATTGATTCTTGAATTATCAATTTTGAAAGCTTGAAGTTGAAACTTTAAGATTGAATTTGATGAATCATGATTCACGAGACTCAATATGTTGCAGTTGTAATATGTATGTTACTAACTTGTGGACGTGGTTGATGAAGATTATAACTTCTAGATGATTGATGTGATATGGTTCAATGACCAATCTATGTTTTTTTATTTTTATTTTTTATATCTAATTCATCATTCTACATGTTTTTGTTGACATATATGTATCAAAAATAAAAAATATATATATTTTTAAAAAATCGCTCCGGGATTTGCTCCCAAACCGGGAGCTTCTGAAAATGTTGCTCCTGCACCTGTTTTCGCTCCTGTTTCCCGCTTTCGCTCCCACTCTCAAGTAACACTAACATATCATAAATAATGATAAACCTGTTAATGAAGAGGTATGTCTCTAAGGACATGACCGTTTATAAAGGGACACATGCCTAGGGTATATAAGTAGACCCTCACTCTCATTTGTATCATCATTTTCATTCATATATTTATTTATATATTCTTGTATCTTCAATGCAGATCTATATATTCCAAGTTTTTTGGAGTGTTTAACCTGTTATAATGAACCTTGTTCGTTACATTGGTGTCAGAGCATTCCTCTGAGTATACGAACTTTGTTAGTTACGTTGGTATCAGAGCATTCATCTGAGTATATGAGCTCTGTTCGTAACATTGGTATTAGAGTTGTTCGATCCTATGGCCGCTCCACCGCTGCACAAAGCTAGTGTGATCTGACCCTTTGCCATCGACTTGTCGTCAACCTCGTTACCTAGATCTTAGACTTTTGTGATCCATAATGATAAGGAGATTGTCTTTCAGATTAATCACATTATTAATATTTGGTCAGCATTTCGAACCATCTAATGTGGTTCATCCTCAGGCAAAGGTGAAAAATTCAATCTCTTCGAATGTTTAAATAACATAGATGCATTTGGTTCCAAAGTTAGCAGTTGAGAATTAGCCGTTATGAATTAGTTGTTAGGAATTAATTAATTAATTTTTAATTCTGTTGTTTTAGAAATATTAAATTAAATTAAAATATATAATTATAGACTAAGTAATATATGTTTATATAAAAGAGATTTAATAATAAGTATAGTATTTTTGAGCAATTAGTTCTAGAAATAAGATTAATATTATTCAACAATTGGTTATTATTATAATAAAATAATGGAGAATATTTGAAAAATAAATAAATAAATGAAAAATATAAGATTAAAAGTAACATAAAAAAGAATTAATAAGTTGAATAAAAAAATATAAAAATAATTGTTGGAAATACTGAGGGAGGTGGGGAGGGGGGGAATCAATATTTCTTTTCAATTGTTACTTTTACCAGTTAGATCACTTATATTTAGAACACAAAATGAACAATCCTAGATGAAGACACCGATCTTCCTAGATGAAGACACCGATCTTCAATCTCCCAGGCTCCAACCTGTATTTGCCAAGCATCGACTTGGACTTCCAAGGCTCCAACCTTGTCAATTTTGAGGCACCAACCTCAAGGGCTCCAACCCTATATTTGGTTTAGACTTTGACCTAGTTTCTTGAGGACCTCGATCCTCTAGGGCTCCAACCCTATCCTCCAGGGAGCCAACCTTGTCTTTTCGAGGCTCCAACCTCTTGGGCTCCAACCCTTACTTTGCTTCATCAACATGTATTTGGTTATACTTCACGACTCCCAATGTATTCTTCAACAAGCCTTATCAATCTTCAACTATGCCTTCCCTTAGTCTCCACGTCACATCATCAATGACAACCTTGTCTTCTTAGAAGGTATCGCCATTGCTCTTCATGTCACCCAAACAAAATCTTTAAGGATACCTCATGATGGATTCAATGCATCATGGTCTTCAATGATCTCCACAAATCTTCAACATGATGCTTCACAAAGTTCTCCAACTCTGCCCTATTTTGTTCTCAAGAGAAGACTTCAACAAGCTGTATTTGTCCATTCCCAATAAATCAACACTTCAACCACGACAACCATGACAACTTCGACCACAACAGCTTCAACCACGACAACTACGACAACTTTGACCACGGTAGCTTCAACCACGACAACTACGGCAACTGCGACAACTTTGACCACGACAACTACGACAACGGCGACAACTTAGACCACATCAACTATGGCAATTTCGACTAGGTAGCTTCAACCACGACAACTACGGGAGCTTCAACTATGGCAGCTACGACCACGACAACTACAACAAGTTCGACCACCACAACTATGACAACTTCGACCGTGGCAACTACGACAACTTGGACCACGACAACTATGACAACTTTGACCACGACAACGATGACAACCTCTGCTCCTAGCTTAAACCTGTGGGAGACTATTTTACCCAAGAATAATTTCACAAACTTGTCTTCCTTGCTTTTCTAGGCTGCGATTGCTTCTCTACCTCTTGTTTTGTCTCCACCAAAAAAATTGAGCTTGAATGGACGAATTTAGGTTTATATTTATAGTGGTTTTTCCATATTCTGAAGGGACACGTCCTTTTGCCAAGGGTTATGAGCCTACTCAAGTCGGCTTGGATAGTTTGACAATTTTTGACATATGCTGATTTCAAAAATTGATTTCTCTTCAACAGTAAGGGATTTGGGGGTGTGTAATAGCTCGTTAGAAAGAGGAAAAAATCCTCTACACTCCTATGCCAATCCCATCCTTAAATAGGGTCATTTTACCACCAATAAAATTATTTTTGTGAGATTGTCATTATTATTTTATTTATGGTAGCCATTAGGATTTTAGTTTTAGGCATCCAATGTTTAGGGCTCCTTATTTATAGAATTAGGTCACCAAGCTGATTAGGATCAGGGCTTCTTTAAAGGTATCATGGGCATCAACAAGATTAGGGTGCCTTTTCAATATGTATTCATGCACATCTTCATTTAAGGCTTCATCATCAATGATCTAAGGCTTTTCATGGACAATAGGGCAAGGGCTTCTTCATTAGAATTAGGGCTTCATACACATAGGCTTCCATTCATGTATCTTAAGGGCATCATAAGTATTAGGACTTGCATCAATGTGTTAAGGCTAAGGCATTTTCTAGAGTGTTATGGGCATTTAGATCATGCATCACCAATCTAGGGCATAAATGTACTTAGGGTTTTGTCATGTAGTTAAGGCAACATCATGAAAGGGTTTAAGGCGTGTATCACAAGAATATTTGCCATCTCCAACAATGCCATATTGACATCAATGACAACCTTGACCAACAGTCTCCCCCTTTTTTAGTTGCTTCTCTTCATCATAGTTTCTTCATCAATAATAGTTCTTCATAGGTATGTTTCTCCCCTTGTTATGGTGCTCTTTCTTCTGGCAATGTGGTCCATGATAGTTGTGTACATTTCTTCATGTGATGAACCAACTCCCCCTGCCTTTATAAACTTCTTTAGCTCAAGAAAGATTGCTTGCTTTGTGATCAAAATCAAATGGAAGAAATCTTTAACATTAGTCCATCGGATGAGTAAGGGATCATGTTCTTCAATGGAGTTGCTCCCAAGAGATGATCTATCAAAGTATGATTGTCCATGAGTGACTCGTCAAGGATTTCATAGGGCCCTTTCACAGATAGCTTCTACAAGAATGATCATAAGCTCCCCCTAACTGTATGCATGGTCTTCTTTTTGGTAGAGTCTCATCATCAAACACTTGGAATATCACATCTGCCAAGGATGTCTTCATCAAATCAACAATATGTGTTGTTGGGTAGAGTGTCCAAGAGACTTTCAGATCCAATCTGCTTCTTTCTCCATATTTGTGTAACTTTCTTTTCTGGCTTGGTTATCATGGTTCTAGCTTGTGTAGGGACCCAAGTCAAGTTACAATCACATGCCATATGTCCAATTTTACAACAATTGAAGCACTCCATCTTGTTTATGAATGAGTAATCATGACTTCTTGTAAAATTTCTTCTAGGAGATTGACGATGGCCATTATATTTGTATTTGTGATATGCCCTACAATCTTTTGCCATGTGCCCAAAGTTTGTACAAGAATAGCAATAACCAAGAAATATACTTTGGTACTTGGGAGATGAAGATTTCCTTGATGTACTTCTGAAGCCTTTTTGCCTTGGGATTCTTTGATGATATTCATTGCCTTTTGTATTCTTGACACCATTTGCAAGTCTTCTTGGTATAGTATTTCTTCCAATGT
>APFE031445506.1:24325-39822 GCA_000404065.3 Pinus taeda
AATAAATAGTTGATTTTAAATCAGTGATATCTCCCTCATCCGAACTCCATTTCGACCAATTGTTTTTCTGAAATTGGGTGATTTTTAGAGAGGAGCTCAGATATATAATCATTGTTTTGAAATTCTTCACAAAAATTGCAAAAAAATGATATGAGAACCGTCATCCATGAATTGTCATTAGAAAATTTCTGCAACATAACTTATTTTAAATCAAAGATATCTCCCTCATCCAGACTCCGATTCTACCAATTTTTTTTTCGAATTTGGGTATTTTTTGCAAGGAATCCAGATTTGTTATTTTATTTTGTAAATTTTGCACCAAAAATTCATATTTGATTTGCAAACTTGCCTCCCAAAATAATTCCTGCAAAAAAAGTGTAAAAAGAAAAATTCTTCCTGTTTGGCCCAATAAAGTGCTCTGTGGAGGACATAGCATGTTTTTGAAGTTTGTTGAATGTTTCTGCAAAAAATTGAAACTGAAATATGCATCAAACCTTCAGTCCCATGGAATGGTAACCTGAATCTAATACCACTAATCCAGATCTTGGAGGGAGGCCCCCAAGATCTAAAAGATTGAAATGGATCTTGGGGGGAGGCCCCCAAGGTCTGAAAAATTGAAATGGCAAAAGAAAAGAGGAGAACACACAATAAAAAAACCACAAAGAAATGTTTTTTGTTAGAACATATAATAACTTTAAAGGCTACATTGTGGTGGGCAATCTGTCCTTTTACAAAATGTGACTTGTTACTTATAGCCTTTTTTGGTCACAATACCATAGGTAAATTCCATGGGTGGGTAAATACCATGGATGAATGGATACCATGGGTGGATTCCACTTACAATAGCATGGGTAAATTCCATGAGTGGATAAATACCATGGGAGGATGAATACCAAGGGTTGATGCTACTTACAATACCATGGGAAAATACCATGGGTGAATGAATACCAAGGGTGGATTCCACTTATAATATCATAGGTAAATTCCATGGGTGGATAAATACCATAGACGGATGAATACCATGGGTGAATGCCACTTACAATACCATGGGTAAATTCCATGGGTGAATGAATACTATGGGTGGATGAATACCATGGATGGATACCATTTTCCATTCGGATCAAGAAACTCCCTTTTATGATATTGTTATCCATCATTTCTATGGACTCAACCAGCCTAATTGGTTGTCAAATCACATTCCACTTACCCTTTTTCTTTCACATATACATGTTACCATGTTCATTCCAATTTGCCTCATGGTGTTCCATGTTATTTTTTTTCCTCAACATGTTCTTATCCATGCAAATCATACATTACCTCTTCCTCACAAATTTGTGGCTTTCCTACCACCCAACAATCTTACCCCAAGGTCCCCAAGTATGTAAACCAAGGGACAATTATAAAATATACCAGTAGTGTGAGAGGTAAATTAAAAGGAAATGCTACAAAAGAAAATAAAGTCCATAATCACAATCATATAATAAAATCACACACAAAAACAACATAGACATGCATATCCATAAATCAAGTCACACTATTAAAGTTCAAAATCATAGAAAATCAATCATCAAGTAACATAGTACCAAAACTTGACTCAGTGTCCTGAGTTTGACATTCATGGCACTCTCCACCAGCATACCATGCATACATATGTGCAACAAATTAACTTCCTTTCCTTATATTTGTCACTAGGTCTTCCTATGTGCAAGTAAACTCAATCTGTTGCCTTGTAGTTGTTCACGAATCCATGAGATTGTTAGTATTTATATATATACATCACAAAAATAACATCTATGTAAGTTTTCTTCAAATTTAAGAACACATATGCACATTGGTCATAACTATTATCCTC
Organism: Pinus taeda; assembly: GCA_000404065.3. Lineage (NCBI taxonomy): Eukaryota > Viridiplantae > Streptophyta > Pinopsida > Pinales > Pinaceae > Pinus > Pinus taeda. Next base: position 26,178 of record APFE031445506.1, read on the forward strand.
CATTTGCAATTGTCAGAATTCAATCTGTGATCAAAATTAGCCTCTTTACCAAGACCACATTTACCATTTAGCACTTTTTAAGATACTTTTGAAAGGTTCAACCTTCGTTCATGGTACCTACAATTCCATAAAGTTAGTTAGGACACCACATGCTACATTAACATGCATCTATCCTAAATTTACACATTCATAAGAAGAATCCATCACAAGATCTGTAAGCAATCTCAAGTTAGCACAAAATCATTTTATTTTAATGCTATCTATAAGTAATCAGTTTACAATCTATGATCATAGTGCTATAACTTGTATCTTCCACCAAGCATTTATTAGTTATTAAGTTCTCAAACAGTAGACCTTTAGCTAAACAAACCCTATAATTCCCCCATCCAATGTTGTACACACATGCATATGCATAAACATATCTATACAATATGAATTCCAAGCAACACAAGAATTTGCACAATCCATCATACCATGTGATTATTCACACGCATACCTATTCTAAGGGTGTCAAGGCACACTGCTCATCCAGTAATGCTAATACACTACCAAGGTTATGCACAAATCATGCAAGTATTTCTTCCAGTGCCTAAAATTGACATGTGTAGTGGTAAGTTTCAATTAAATTTTATCATGATGAAAGCATCCTAACAACCAATTCCGCAATCAAGGTTATACTTAATAATATTCAAAATCAAGTATAACTCTTAGATGCTTTCCTTCAAAATTTGATGTAAGTTTAAATTTGAATATTATAAATTACAAAAAATGATACCTTTTTTATTTCAAGAAAGAACTATGACACCAAATTCAAGATTCTTCCTTGGATATTAGTGCAATATCTAGCAACTATGCAGTCCATAACATTTAGTAAATCCCAAAAATAGTTACTGCTAATATTCATATGTTCCAAACGAGCTTCCATTGATTTTAGATATTACTTGTTTTTCAAACAACAAGCATTTATTGCCTCATAGTTAATGAAGCATTCCCATTAGATTGCATATGTGAATTTTGTCACATTTCATTCCACTATATACAGTTTCTATTCCTCATTCTTCCTGTTAGGATTTTGCTTTCCATTCATAATTTCAAGAACTAACTCATCTATAATGACTTAATATCACATCAATGGATTTCTCAAATCAACTACCATCACAAAACACAATTAGGAAATACTCAACACCCAATCTACAAGAGTTCTTTGGCAACATTGAATTAGTGTCTAATTTGTTTGGACATGGAGCTTGTACTATGAAGGAAATAACCTAAGTGGTCTCTTAAGAAATATATGACTCCTCCATGGAATTACTTCCATCTTTCGTATGTATTTGAGTTTCTAGCATAGTACATCAAGTTTATGACACCAACTTGAACCATTTTCCCTTGTGATAAGATTTCATTCTCTTACAAATAGGGTTGTGTTCCAACTTACTGGAAACAAGTTTATTTCCTTGATGAGAAAGAAAACTACACCCAAACTTGGTTTCTTCCTCTACATAATAAAACAATTTTAAATCAAATTATGTTTAGCAACAAGAGAGCTTGAACAAGTTACACCCATACCTGAAATTGGCTAAAACAATAAATGCAAAGTTGGAGTATAAAACTCCAATATATCATTAGTCTTGGTCTCTTCTTTCCAAAGGAAATAACATGTTAATATCTTCACTGCTTTGTTTTCATTCTAGAGCTTATTGAGGACTTTTTTGAGATCTGTAATTCAATGTACAATACTATTAACATGAATCCATGTGATAATGATCACAGTTGTAGTTTCTTTTTCCAAGTACACTAGATCCTGCAAAACAATAAGAGCTCTATATATTTCCATTTAAATTGTTAACACACAAATTGAAATGTGTCCTCCACTAACTATTTTTCATATTGTATACATCTATAGTTTTATAATGCCACTGGTTATATTCAAAATTAATAGTATAATGAAATGTCTTTCATTCATTTTCGTGATAGATCCTATTAGGTCCAAGTGTCGAACCATTAGCTCTGATACCATTTTTAACACACTCCCTTACTTAAATAGAGGTGGTTACTAAGCGAACCCAAGAATCAAGATACAGTTATTAGAATGGGGTTTAGAAGATTTTTTTTTCTTTTTATTTCACCACTAAATGATATACTTTAGTTTTTAGACCTTGTATTTCCTAATGTCAAATATGTTTTCTAAGAGCTACACACACAATTGCACTTGTGTGTTGAGTCTAAAACACCTAGTCATTTGTCTGACCTATTTTTTGTCACTCAACAAACAATAAAATTACCTTATCTTACCTAGCATAAATTTTATATCAAAACCCTAATTCCTTAAATTTCTAGGGGTTGAAACCATAACTTTAGTTTTCAATATGCTCCAACAATGCTAACGAAGAGATCAATGCATAAGAAGGCTCTTGGAGAGAATCCACCAAAACTGTCCCCTTAAATTTCCTAGTTGAAGGGGCCTATCCTCCTCCACGAATAAGTTTCATCCTGAAAGAAAGTTACACATACCACTTGGCTAAGTGAAACACCAAGCCTCTAGGGAAGACATGTTGAAAATAATATAATCTCTCCAACTTCTTGCAGTGAAGAAAGAAAAACCCACACTCGAATTAAAAGGTTTCATCTATGCATATAACGAAGTGTCTGAAAATTTTATTTACACAACTTATAAAGACAACTAAATTCTTTGTTACTTCCATGTTTGGTCTATAACTTACCTATAGTTCCAGCAACCTAGATGCCTTAGAACTTAAAAATAGATCAAGTACCTTCACTTGTTATGTGTTGTGTAGAAATTTCACCGTAGATTAAACTAATTATGCAATGTACTAAAGCAAAATACTTAATCTACTTCTACCATCAAACTTGCGGAAGCTTAATCGGTTTTGAGAAAGATCAAATAGAACACATATAACAGAGAATGAGAAATCAATCACACATGAACATAGAAGAATACTCTGGGGAAAGCCTCAGCTAAAAACCTTGATATCTGTATTATCATACAAGTGGAAATATCTCTGGATCACACAAAGCTTTAGCCCACAAGCTATCCAGCTCTCGGTACAGTCCCTCAATGTTGCTCATAGACTGAATAGACACAACATATGCCTTCCTCTAGCCCTCCAAGCCTTCTATTTCCTTGCACAGCTTCTCCTGGGTCCTCTGGCTGCCACTTGTGTGAATTCACCTCTCACACAACTCACCAAACTTAGAAGTAACTGTGCAATCTCCAAGGAATGATTTCCTTCTGCATGCAAAAGATATCCTCAATGGAATATTCCTACAATCGATAGTACATTGTCCCATCATCTAATCTCAACTGGGTCTCTGACTGAACTGACATGCAGAGTTATTTATGAGAGAATATTTAGTCATCTGAAGTGCAGTAGTTACATGCATGCATGCATTAACTAATTGAACTCACAATTAGTTCCACAAACAATTGGAACTAATCTAACTAGACTTAACTTAGCTAATTGATCTAACTAATTACAACTCAAAGTACAACTCATCCTGAACACTTTAATTAAGGGATAACTTCCTCAATCAAAGGGAAAATTGTTTCATGTCTTCCAATAGACTTCATGTTTTATTTTCTCCAACTAATTAACTCAATATGAATTAATTAGTTAATTTTCAAACAGCTGTTAAGATTAATTTCGAATTTTAATTCTTAATTTTAGTTCAAGGACTAACTAAAATTGGAATGTATCCCAAAATGCTATTTATAGCAATGTTATTTTTAGCATTCTACATTTAGCATTTCTTGTTTCTATTTTCAACACTCCCTCTCAATAAGAAAGCAATTATCGGTCACCCCAATCCAGTCTCTGTGGAACTTGAATTTTCATTTTTACGATGACTTAGTCAAAATAACTGCATCCTGCTCCTCGGTCGAAACATACAACAACAACATGATCCTCTTCACCACACAGTCTCGAAGATGATGATATCGTATATCGATGTGCTTGGACCTATCATGAAACAATGGATTCTCATAGAGTTTGATACAACTTTGATTATCACAATAGATCACAGTTGGATCCATCCACTGACCAAACAATCTAACTATAATTTTCCACTTCCAAATGGCCTCACATGCTGCCTGACTAGCAGCCATATATTCAGCCTTTGCTAAGCTAAGTGCAATTGACCTCTGTTTCCTATTGTACCAAGGCTCTATAGCTGAACCAAGGTTGAAAATTTCTCCTTAAAAGCTCTTCCGATCTGATGGACTCCCTACCTAATCTGCATCTATGAAGCCCTAAAGCTTCACTCCCTCTATCCGTCTATACCAAAATCCATACTGAGATGTGCCTCTAAGATACCTCCGCACATGCTTCGTTGCCTTCCAAAACATATTGGTAGGCTGAACCATAGCTTGACTTAATCTGTTCACCGCAAAGCACAAACCTTATCATGTGTTCACCAGATACATCAATGAACCCACAAGCTACCGATAAATAGTAGCAGCTACTATGTCATCTGAAGTAGCATCCTCCTTCCTCCAGTTACCTACTAGTGGAGTCTGCATGGGCTTGCACTTCTCCATGTGGAATCGCCTGATTATCTCATTTGCATACTTGCCTTGAATCACAAACACTTCCCCATCCTTCTGCCACACTTTCATGCCTAGAAAGTAGTGCATAAGACCCGTGTCTTTCATCTCAAACTCTCTTGCAAGTTCCTCCTTGCAAGACTTGATCAACTGATCATCACCTATCAATATCAGATCATCAACATAAAGAACAATGATCAATAGCTTACCTTCTACCATGATGTGGTAAAGTTTCACATCCGCTTCACTCTTTGTGAAGCCCAACCTAGTGAAATAGCTATCGATCCTAGTGTACCAAGCACGGGGTGCTTGCTTCAGCATGTACAAAGCCCTCTTGAGTCAGCACACATGTGACTCATGATTGAAGGTCTCAAATCCTTCTGGCTGCTCTATGTACACCTCTTCCTCAATCTTTCCATTGAGGAATGCAGTCTTCACATCCATCTGATGGATCTTCCAACCCATATGTGCTGATAGTGCCAACATCAATCTAATAGATGAGTACCTTGCTACAAGAGCAAAATTCTCATCATAGTCGATCGCCTCGACCTATGAGAAACCACGGGAAACAAACCTCGCCTTATGTTTCTCAACATTCCCATCAGTTGCTTGCTTTACCTTGTAAAGCCATTGGGAACTCACCACTGACTTGTCCTCCAATCTTGGGACAACATCCCAAACACTGTTCCAAATGATGGAGTCGTTCTCCTCCACCATAGCATCAACCCAGACTGGTTGGTGCACTGCTTCCTTAAAGGAAGAAGGTTCAGTCTCTACACATTCCCCAACCAGGGCCATGTAACTAGTGTACCACTCGGGTGATATCCTCTATCTGTGCTGAGAGGATGGTTGTCCCACATTCTCTCTCACATCCATCACGAATCTGTCAGCTTCCCTTGTGTGTTTCCGCCCATCTCTGGAAGACTCTACATGAGTGGATGTCTCCAGTCCTGGATCCTCTGCAAGCGGCTACTCCTTTGAGGCGCCTCCTCCTTTGGAACAAAAAGTTCCTCCTCTGCATGCAACTTGAGCTCCCTCTCAAGGGACACTCGCATGGATTTTTTCTCGTCGAACTTCAGATCTCTGCGTACCACTGTCCTCTTACTGGTAAGCAAGAACACCCGATAGTTGTGGTGCATATCAGTGTACCCCACAAGTATCCCCAACTCAGTTGTTGGCTTTAGCTTCTTCACGGCATCTTTGGTCACATGGCAATAAACTGATGATCCAAATATCTTGAAGTGACTCACATCTATTTTCTTCTCAAAAAAGGCCTCCACTGGTATCTTCATCCCCAATATATGATGTAGGCTTCTATTTTGTAAGTAAACTATTGTATTGCATGCCTAAACCCACAAATGAAGTGGTAGGCTTTAGTCATGCAGCATCGCTTGAGCTGCTCCCACAATCAATCTGTTCTTCCTTTCAGCCACCTCATTCTGATGTGGGTTATGGGGTGTTGTCAACTCCCGTCTAATTCCTTCTACTGCATAGAAGTCCTTAAACTATTGGGAGACATACTCTCCACCATTTTCGCTTCGCAAGGCCCTTATTTTCTTTCTAGATTATTTCTCAACCAAGGCTTTGAACTCACAAAACCTTCAGAAGGTTTGATCCTTATTCTACATGAATTAGATCCAACATCTACGAGAAAAATTATTAATAAAAATAACATAGTACCTTTGTTTAGGGATGGTGGTTGTAGAGAAGGGTCTAGACACATCTGTATGAACTTGCTCCAGGATTTCTCCAACCCTTCTGTCTCAATCCTGAAAGGACGATTTTTCATACTTACCCAAGGTACAACCTTTGCATGTATCCACTTGCTCCTGTTTTCCCTTGCGAAGTCCGGTAAAAATCTGTTGCATGATCTTCAAGGCCCCATGGTGCAAGTGGCCCAATCATCTATGCTGTAGCTCGCCAATATCTTGGCTCTACACCAACTGTGCTTTGGAACTCAATGCAACACAGTTGTCTACCTCTAGCTTGTATAGATTCTTTACTCGAATCCTAATCCTCTTGGTCTGTCTAATGCCGATATGCCTCAAGAATGCCTTTCCTTTACTAAAGACCACATCATAGCCTTTTTCTTCCAACATAGTGACGGACACAAGATTCTTCTTTAGACCAAACACATACTTTACATTAGTCAGGGTGAGAGGAGCTGCATGCTCCCTCTGAAACAAAATCGTACCTTCACTTGAAACACAGTACATTCCATCATCACCCATCTCGATGCACATCTGGAGGTCATTCTTCTCCAAGGTACTCAATAGATTCTTGTTGCCGGTCATGTGGAATGAGGCTCCACTGTCCAGGTACCAAACATATCCCACCATCAATGAAACCATGCATGCGATGAGGGTGAAATCCAATTTGAACTCTGAGGCCAGTGCCTCACCATCTAATCCCTTCAATGATCCCTTCTTGGATTTCTTCTGTGGACAATTCGTAGCATAATGGCCCACCTCATGACAATGAAAGCATCTCACTTTTGATTTGTCAATCTTCTTCCCACCATGGGAAGAACTTGATTTGGCATGGGACAACTTCCCTTTCCATTTCCTCACCTTACTCGCTAAGGATAGATTTTCTTCATCATCTTGTTTTGATGAAGATCCATCTCTAGTGCTTCTTCTTATCTCCTCCTGCATCAGATCTGACGAAAGTCGTCCCCAATCTGGCAGTTTCTCTCTTCCATTTACCAAGTCTTGGTAGCTATACCAGATCTTAGGAAGACTGAGGAGAGCAAGACTCACCATGTCATCATCGACTATCGTGATCCCTACACTTCCAAGCTCATCCCTGCAGGTGGTGAGCTTGTTCAAATATGTAGAGATCGTGTCACCCTTTTCACACTTGATTTTCCAAAGCTTATCTCTCAGTGCCAACTTCCTCTAATCGTTGTTGTTTTGATATAGATCCTTCATTGTTTTCCACATTGAAAATGGTGTCTCCTTCCCATGGAGACTTGAGACCATGTGGTCTCGAACTCCCTCCAGAAGAATTCTCCTCGCCCTAGCCACACATTTCTTCCATTCCACCAATTGTTGGGCATTAGCAGTTGTTGGCTTGGGGACTTCTTGATCAATGAAGTCCTTCAAACCGTTGTCCTCTAATACTGCTTCCATGCAATCCTTCCATTCTATATAATTCAAGTTTCCATCAAGGGCACACTCGAGTCTCAAACCATTGAACACCATTAGTGAAATTTGAGATGTGATAAGAATTCGAATTCTATAATCAAGATCCTCAAACTTCAAACTTCTCCCTTCTTTGTATATTGTTCTTCTCATTGATCACCTTTGCTCCAATACCATGTAGAAATTCCCACTGTAGATCACCAGATAATGCAATGTACTAAAGCAAAATACTTAATCTACATCTACCATCAAACTTGCGGAATCTTAATCGATTTTGAGCAAGATCAAATAGAACACATATAACAGAGAATGAGAAATCAATTACACATGAACATAGAAGAATACTCTTAGGAAAGCGTCAGCTAAAAACCTCGATATTTGTATTATCATACAAGTGGAAATATCTCCGGATTACACAAAGCTTTAGCTCACAAGCTATACAGCTCTCAGTACAATCCTCAATGTTGCTCATAGACTAAATAGACACAACATATGCCTTCCTCCAGTCCTCCAAGCCTTCTATTTCCTTGCGCAGTTTCTCCTGGATCATCTAGCTACCACCTGTGTGAATTCACCTCTCACATAACTCACCAAACTCAGAAGTAACTGCGCAATATCCAACGAATGAATTCCTTTTGCATGAAAGAGATATCCTCAATGGAATATTCCTACAACTGATAGTACATTGTCCCATCATCTGATCTCAATTGGGTCTCTGACTGAACTGACATGCATGAGTTATTTATGAGAGAATATTCAGTTATCTGAAGTGTAATAGTTACATGCATGCATGCATTAACTAATTGAACTCACAATCAGTTCCACAAACTACTAGAACTAATCTAACTGGACTTAACTCAGTTAACTGAGATAACTAATTACAACTCAAAGGACAACTCATCCTGATCACTTTAATTAAGCGATAACTTCCTCAATCAAAGGGAAAACTGTTGCATGTCTTCACATAGACTTCATGTTTGATTTTCTCCAACTAATTAACTCAAGATGAATTAATTAATTATTTTTCAAACAGCTACTAAGATCAAATTCGAATTTTAATTCTCAATTTTAGTTCAGCGACTAACTAAAATTGGAATGTATCCTAAAATGCTATTTATAGCATTACTATTTTTAGCACTTCTATATTTAGCATTTCTTATTTCTATTTTCAACATGTTGTCCATAAATTGCATCTAATTGTAGAGGGCTATGGGATTTCTAGGTCCATGCAACTTTTGACATAATCAAGCAAACACATGCCTACAAGACCCCACAAAGTTTTGAAATTATATTTGTAGCTATTGTTGATACATGAAATAGCATGTAGTAACTATATTTTGTATTTCCCTATCCCAAGCTCAAAATCTCTTTTGTGAAATTTGGTTTTTATAAAAGGTCTAAATTTCTGGGAAGTCTAGAGAAACATCATTCCAAATAATTGTGTTTACCTAAATGCTTAACATTCTCTATGTTGAGAAATCTAGGGGCAACTAGATCAAGTGATTTCTCTTATCTTGATGACTGCTTGTGATATATTTTTACTCAACTTTATTAGCTTCTTCTTTCACTTGTTTATTATTAGTGTTCTCTTCATAAAACAACTACCAAACCATAAAGAACGATAAGATAAGAGGACACAAAATATAGGCGATCATCCAGGGTCAACATCTCTCTAACAAAGAGGAAAACCCACAAGAAATTTTCTCTTATTATAGGCCTTCAATTGATGAATTCCAAGACCTATGACCCTTGACCAAGGCCCTCCAAGACCAAGTCAAATCTTTCCTACTTTCCAATAACTTCTACAATTTTGACCCTGAATATATTATTCTATAACTTTGACCTCCCAGCAGATTCTTCTGCAACTTTGACCTGTCCAGCAACTTAGACCTGCCCAGTAGAATCTTCTGTAGAAACCCTAGCCTTTGCACATGTGGAAACAAATGATAGATTCTTCCTCCTTTCCTCTTCTCTTGAGTTGATTCTCTCTCCTAGAGAACTCAACTTGGAAAGTGTCCTTGATGATGTCCTAACTCAACTTATGCAACTCGTCCTCTTTTGCTACAATAAGTGCCCTAATTCTTTCGCAATTGTGGAGAGAAGTATCCTAAAACAAATTCAAAAATCTTGTCCTTTTCTTCTATCTTCGTCCTTCTTTTCTTCACACCTTTCGTTCTCTTGTGATAGAACTTGTGTGAGTGAAGTGAGTGTCCAAAGTGAGGTCGAAATCTCTCTTATATATAGGTCTTATGCTAGGTCAAATTTCACCCTTTAGGTTGACTAGTCCAACTGAGTAGGCCGACTTGATCTCTACAATATAACAAGGTCTTAGAGGATCTTTTGACTCAAATAAATATTTCTTTACAATATGTAACATGCCCAAATGGGTCTTCAATACATGAAAATGGCGCAATTGACTTGTAGACAAAATAACAAGCCCTAGAAGCACTCAATGGTTGCTTTACCTAAATATATATTTCCCTTCAGCATGAAACCCATTCCTTAAGAATAATAATAATAAATCTATTTTTATCTTTTCATTAAATACATAAAGTCATAATTACGTATGTCATTATGAAGATCGAACCTAGTTACATATTTCAACACTCCCCCTTAACTAGCTGGGAGGTATTCATAATCTATAAAAGGTACCTGGACATTCTCAATCTGAAGAATTCTCATAACAAGAGTGCGATTGGTAAGCCATCTATTTGCATTACATCAACTAAAATCGTCATATAAAAAGGCCTTGAGTAAAATCTCTATCTCTCCACAAGATCAGAGCACAATACTGGTGAAACCAATGACTGACAGGCACCATAATCATTGTCTCTCAAGGCACATACCTCACCTCGGTGTTCACAGAGTTTGTCCTTCCAGAACTATTTTTATCTTTGATTCCCAATTTTCAAAGAATACCAGTCCTCTTCGACTACTCTTATCTTGGATGCCCTACCACATTCTCAAAGAGTATCAGATGCTAGATGCTTACCCAATCCTCCATTATTTCTTTACTATACGAAGACAAGAATGATGTTTCTCTCTCTCCCTCTCAATGAGGGAAGATATACTCATTCCTATAAAGGAATGTACCCAAATGCCCTCTTATCCAGGGACTTATCCAAGCTGCCTCTTAACTTAGGGACTTGCTTTCAACAGCTTTATGCTTTTTGGTGGAGATAATGGGACCTTAAACTACTTGTAGATCTCCTCCTTTCCATGTCATGAATTTTATCTTCATCATTATTCATCCTTCATCTTTTTTAGGGAATCTCCCATCCATCACTTTCTTTTCACGAACCATAGGATTGAACCAATGGTTATGTCATCTTTCCTTTTATCAGAAAGTGATCTTGCAATCCACTTCTAGATTTTATTCATACAACTACCTCTTTCAAGTAATTTTTCCTTCGAGATCTTCCATCCAACAACATGAGTTCTAGTTGTATGTGACATCTACAAGTCTGTGTAGATTTTCTTCCGGATCCATATACACAAACATGAGACTCACAGAAACCTCAAATAAAAAATCTACAAACCTCTTTTGATAGCCCTATATCAACCAATCCAAATGTTGTCCAAAAATAAAAAATGAACATCAAATCAAAGTTACCTTTTGTGATGGCCTTTCATTGTGACATCTTTCTTGCTTGCAACGTCAACATCTAGCATACATCTCCAAGACTTCATATGTCAAGGGCCTCCTTTCTTTACAAACCTTATCAGGGTCTTCATACCTTTTTCTTAATGGAGATGTCACAACCAATTCTTCTAGTCATCGAATGTTGATATATTATCTTTTGTTTCATGGCTATAGTTGGATATTTCATGATCTCTTATTTATTTTCTTCACATATTGATTCCCTGGAACTTCCATCTTTAGTTCCTTGATCTTTGTAAACCACCTCATATTCCATATGAGGAAATATTATGTTGATTTCATCTTGTCAATATGTGAGTCATGCTTTCATGCATCTTTCCAAAGAGATAGACCCTTGTTCTTTGATCATGCTCATGAGTTATAGAATTTACCCATACTATCCGCAACCATACAATGACATGACAATATCTTATCTACTATCATATGCATGCATACTTGTCTTTTCCATTGGTCATCTAGACTTCCTACGGTAGCTTCCTTTCCTTGATTTAAAGTATTTCAAATATCTTGACATGCTACCCTCCTTTGTCACCATACCATCATCCTTCTAAACAATGGATTCCACACAAGGTGAAATGATCAGTGAGACACTTGCTTCTTCCAAGAAAGCAAAGGATATTTTATTATCCTCGTCCTACAAATGCTCCTTCCAAATGGTGATGATGTATTATGAACATTTTTATCTCTCATCATGCTAGATGACTTTCTTCTCATCATTCTAGATGATTGTCTTTTACCGATAAGTAGTACTTATGCTTTTCATGAGGTAACCAATAGCTACTTTCTTTCTATGATGATTGCTACATTCATGTAGACTTCTATTTTAGCTATCCTTTCAAGATTCATTAATTATTCTATGCTTCCAATATGATGCCATCTCCTACTATGACACATCTTATCTCAGTGATAGTAGAGATATCTTACTTCCTCCTTCTTTGGTTTCTTCTTCTCATGTTCTTCCACTTCTTCACTAATATGGACTTCTCCCCTTCTTGTTTTTTTGTTGTGCTTCTTTAGTTTAGAAAAATTCTCTTGTATTGCCCATATTCATGGCAGTCATAACATTGGATCTTCAGCATATTATTATTGTTCTTTTTCTAAGGACCAAACCTTCCAAACTTTCCTTTTCTCCTAACCATGGTAGCAAATGCTTGAACTTGTTCATTTGATCCTACATCGCTTTTTCCCTTCAACCTAGTTTCTTCAATCTTACACAATGACCAAAGTTCACTAAATGGGGTAGCTTCTTTCTTTCCATAGATGTTTGATGTAAAGTTGCCCCATTCCTCTAGTAGTGCATTGAGCAATATGGTGGTCATTTCTTTATCGGACATTATTTCTCCCAAATCTTGTAGTTGGCCTCTTCTTTCTGATACCCTCATAAAGTATGAGGTTATTCCATCTTTCTTTGATATATTCATTTTGTATAGCTAATTTATCAAAGATATCACTTCTCCAATAGTACTTATAGAGAACAATTCTACTAGTTTCTCATCTATTTCTTTTGATATCTCCAATTTTGTAGCATCTGGTATGAAGGGATCCTTGATGGATTCTATAAATACCATTTGAGCCCTAATTTATCCTTTCATATACTTGGTTGGGACTTCATCTTAATATATTGGAGGTTTAGTGATTGAGCCCTTAACATGTTCAATGACTTCATTTTCTATGAGGATCAATTTTGTCCTCTTCTTCCAAGGAAGAAAGTTTGATGAGCCAACCAATTTATTGTTTCCTTGCAAAATGAAGTCACTTTGATGGTAGATTTAGTCATAAATATAAATATACTTACTTGTTAAGTGAAGATTCTTCTTGATGAAAATATCTTCAACCTTATTCCTTCTTGATTTTGATGATGAAAATAGAAGATGTCTCCTTGATGAAGATGTCTTCCTTCAAATAGAGGGAGATCATATTGACTCCTTGATGCTGATGGAAATGCCTCTTCTTGCTTCCCTTGGATGTATAGAATTCAAAATGAGTAGTCCTTGTTTAAGTGGAGGTAGGGTCATGTAGGTATTTTCTTTAAGACTACTTCAAATGTGTAACCCTTCTTTTGTTGAGCTAGGGTTTTAAGGTATTCTTTCCTTGAGATGTGATGATCATTGAGATGAATGGTTCTTCTCGATGATTTATTTTCCTGATGATATTCTACTGCTTAAGCCCTTGAGTGTCCTTCTTTAAGTTGTCTTTCCTTGTCTTGTCATCTTAGCTTTGATGTCATATTGAGAAATCTAGGGGCAGCTAGATTAGGTGATTTCTTTTATCTTGATAACT
>APFE031445506.1:40336-57072 GCA_000404065.3 Pinus taeda
TATTTATTATTATTATTATACTGCAGCGTCAGTGTCCATGCTCGTCTAGCAACTTGATCCCATCATGATCCGTAAACCAGCATGGATATTCCACTGGAAAATTTGTCAAAACAAATCTAATGATATTATATTAAGAATTTGAGATTCTATACTATTACAGTTTTATTTTATTTCTAGATCTATAAAATTAACTATAATTAGTGCATGCATGTAAAAGTAAATCAAGCATAAAAATAAAGAATGACAAAATAAGCCCATACACACATAATACACAAGATATGCTCTCTGGGAAACCCTTTCGGGAGAAAACCCAGCTGGAAGGTGAGGCTGCTTCGCTCTCTTTCTCTGTCTAGAAATATGGTTGCAAATACAAAAAAGTAATGTTTATGGCCCGTGTGTTGCTACAGTGAATGGGTCCTCTTTGTGTGCTCCACCTCATATCTCTCCTGGATATCTTTGCTCAAGTATGGAACAAAATGCTCTCAAAATAATGGAATTCCTCTTCCTCCTAGTGGCCCGGTTATAACACAACCCAATAGCCTACTAGTGGTTAAGTTTGAGTACAACAACTCTTAACTAGAGTTACAAAATAGATTCTTCTAGAGTCTCTTACATCACAAACACATGGCTAGCACCTTTTCCATGAATAATGGAGGTTGACATGACATCCTCCCGAACTATAGGTGTGAAAACAACAAGGTCAACTTCTGAGTGGCATAACTTTTGCATATGGACTCCGATTGACATGATTATTGCACCGTTGGAAAGCTTTATGTCTGTAGAAAAGCATGAAAAGGTGTTTTTGGAATTATTATGCATGTGTTGTCCTTGATGAAAACTCACTTGTAATAGAACAAGTATATGGTAACTAGATGAATCCACATGTTGGTTCAGAGGTGACAGAATGATGGAACATAATACCAAAATGATGGATCAAAGGTTTACAGATTAGAATCAGAAGTTTGATATGGGGATATTGTTGGCATTATGAATTAGGTGTTGTCCTTAATGGAAACCTACCTGATGAGTTGTCCTTGATGATAATCTATTTGATGAAATGGAATCATACTTGATAAGTTGTCTCTTGATGAAAATCTACTTGTTAAAGGTATAAACAGGATGTGTTTACAGAGGTGATAGAATGCATGATAGGTGTGTTTACAGATGTGACAGATGAATGATAGTTGTGTTTACAGATGTGACAGAATTCATGGTAGTTCAGAAGAATCAGTTCAAAAGCATTATAAAGTTGGAACTTCAAGAAATATACATGAGTTCTGTTAAGCTAAGTCATGTATGCACTCGAGTTCAGTGAAGAAAAGTAGTGTATGGTTTTTGTACCATGGTATTCTAAATACCAGGGGTCCTTACCATGGTATTGGCCCATAGTAATGAGCGCGACAAAGAATATTGATCCCATCAAAGAATATCATCAGCATAACTATGGTTTTGACCTGTGGTATTGAAAAGGGATAAAACCATAAAAGGTGATGAAGATCAAAGTGTGTGTGTGTGTATGCGAGTGTTGGAAATCTTATGAAGAGTTAGATCAAAAGAAAACATGCATGGTATAGGTTTTTGATGCTTTGCTTGATCTAAGCTAAGTATGCACCTGAGAGTTTGATGATGGATGAGATCCAATAGATATGAAATAATTATGCACTAATGAATACAATGATGGATCAGGATCATGAGACATGAAATGACCTTTCATTGTATGATTTTCCCATGGGTTGACTAGATCGAAGTACTGATTCATGTTTTTATCTCTGAATATTATGATTTGGGTCTTTCTAAAGTTCTAAACAGCTGCACAATTTTAGGTTAAAATTTGCAGGTCTATACGTTGGTTGGTCTCAGGAAAAGAGCATATACGTGCGGGTTGGCTTCTACAAAGTAGTGTATACAAAGTAAGGGTTTCTGTTCATAAATGATTGACCAATCTGATCAGTACTATTGCTTCTCTATTGTCTGTCAATGATGTCCTCATGTTGATCTGGGTTGAGTGATAATGTCTAAAGTAGAACTAATTGAATGATGAAGTTGAATCTGGTTACTGATTGATTGAAGAATGTTAAGATTACTTGTTGATTGTAGATCAGAGACAATTCTGTTATTGGTTGAGAATGTTGTAGTAAATCTGAGTATGGTTCAATGTTCTTTTCAAAATTGCAGTAGTCAAACCTTCAGTTTTCGGTATTTTAAGATCTGTACTTCGGTTTCTCTACATAAAAGTGTGTGTGCATGCGAGTTTCCTTAAGTGAAGTAGTGTATATATTTTGGCATTTGAATGATTGGGACTACAGTTAATTATGTGTGTTGATGCATTATTCTGGGTTCAGTTTTGTGTACTAATTACAATGATCTGATTGTTTCAGTTGAATGGTTGATTTTTTATTAAGTGTTAGTTAAGGTTTCAGTTAATGGTTCATTCAGTTGTATTAGAAATTCATGATCGAGTTTCAGTGAATGGTGGATTTAGTTGTATCATAAATTGATGATTGGGTTTTAGATATTGATTGATTCAGTTATGTCAGAGATTGATGATTGGGTTTTAGTGATTGGTTGATTTAGTTGTGTCAGAGATTGATGATTGGGTTTCAGTGATTGATTGATTAAGTTGTGTTAAGTATTGATGATTATGTTACAATGACGAGTTACAGTTTGATTATTGATATTGAGCTTAAGTGTTGATAATGGGTACAGTCTGAAATTTTGATGAAATGTGGCCTACAAGTTATGATGTGTTGAAGCAAGTGGATCCAGTATGAAAATTCATGAAATGTGGTTCATGGATGTTGCTGAGGGCTAGAGCCTTCAGTGAGGAAGTTGAAGATTCCTACCAGTAGTGGCTAGTGATCAGATCAGGGGGTTAGAGCTCCCTTCTAGTACGAGCTGGAGAATGAATGAAGGTTGTAGCATTCTGTAGGTGGGTGCCTGTGTACTGGTATGAGTCTCCACTAGTACGATATTGTAAAAATATTTTTCTTTATATTAAAAATAAGACAGAGACGATAGTAGCAGGTGGTTTTTTCCTGCATTGGGTTTCCACCTTAAATCCTAGTGTTCATGTTTGTTTCTTATGTGTGATAGTTTATTTTGTTCTTATAGCACACGGTTACTATTTATCTTATGTCTAATAAAGTACAGATACACTGGATGAAGACCAACATATGATGAATTAATTCAATCATAATTTTACTGGATGTACACTAGTTGTCTTAAGAAAGTCGCATAGACAAGCAGATTCCTTTTAGTAAAGTCGTGTATATAAATCTGAATATGTAATGTAAAAAGTTATTGATTTGAAAATATTGATTCACCCCCCTCTCAGTATTTTTCCCAACAGGTGATGATTTAAGAAAAAAAGTTTTACCCCCAAAAAATATCATTTGATGCCTCAAATGGCTCTTGGAAAGTTTCAGACCTTGCTTCACCAAACTAAGTCATGTTGGTAAAAAAGATCCCGTGAGCTAATTCCTCCACTTTTTCCACCTCAAATGCATTGAGATGGATGACACACAATATAATGATCCAATTTGGATCACATTATGTGCAATTTGATTGTTTCTTCTAAAATTTTCGTTATAATGAATTGAGACTACCCCCACAATGTGTCAATTTCATGGTTGGTCTTTAAGTTTTCATTACAATGAGTCGAGTTCACCTACACAGCATGTCATTTTGATGGTTGATTTTTAAATTTGTGTTGCAATGTATCAAGTTGTCTTAGGCTAAGATTTAAAATCACTATATATTTAGCATTTAAAAAATAAATTACTCTTGGTATAATAACTCTTTCATTCAGGTGTTCATTAAAATAAAATAGTCATAAAATTTTTCATAATGTCATGTTTGAAATATTTTGAAAACTTAAGATTTTTTTGTAATCATAATATTTGGTTTTAATTCCATGGTTGAAAATTTGTCAAAATTTTAATGTTTTTCTAAGTCATGATATTTTATCTTTAATGCTATGGTTGAAAACAATTATAAGTATTTTCTCTTTAAGACCATGCCCGAAAATTGTTGGAATTTTAAGGTTTTTCAAAGATGTGATATTTTAGAATTAATGTCACGCCTAAAAATCATTGGAATTTTAAGGCTTTTCAAAGACGTGATATTTTATCTTTAATGTCATGCTTCAAAATCGTTGGAAATTTAAAGCTTTTCAGAGTCATGATATTTTATTTTTATCATTATAAAAAAATGTTCAAAATTTACCTGAAGAAAAAAATAAATAAATAAATAATAATAAAAATTAAACATTGATACTAATTAAAAAATTAAATTTAAATATAAAGTTTTAAATTAAATTAAAATTAAAAATAAAGATTTTATTTCAGCGTTCAACTTTTTCATTTTCATCCGTGTCTTTTACACAAGAAAAATAAAATAAAAAAAAAAAATGGTTTTTTCCCTGTATTTTTGAAAATGTGAAAATTTACCCGAAAAAAAAATAAAAAAAAATAAAAAAATAATATTTTTTCAACATTAACACTTTTCATTTTCAACCTGTTTTTTCATGTTTTTTTAGGGGTTTTTTGGCTAGAGTTCTCATTTTGAGGTAATAGCTCTTATTTGATCGGTAACTATGTTTCTATTGCACATCATTTTTGTTTCCCTCTTTGTTCTATCCTCCACGTGGCTTCTCTAAAATATTTATCCCCAAATAACACATTACTATAGTCCATAGCAATAGGTAAAATATATCTAGAATCATTGTTCAAGTAAACAAGAATTGTGATGCTTAACATAATGAATGGAAGAATGACAAGGCTAAAACAAAAAACATAAAATAGTTAACTTACTCGCAATTTAAAATGTGAAGAGATAGCTATGATTTAACCTCAACTAGGAATTGTTTGAAACCTTAATTTGTGTGTATCATGTGAATAGTCGACCCTAATGTTAAACATTTTCCTTTGATTTGGTACAACTATATCTCATAGCAATTTCTCAAGAATCAGTCATACTTGCATACAAATTCACAAATTGACATTGTCATCAACCCTCAAAGAACTGTAGATGGGTCATGCCAAAAAAATCAAATAAGAATGCACAAAAAGGTACAAGTAGATGAATGGCTATAGAAGCAAAGAAACGGATACACTCATAACTTAGATAAGCCATGGATTGGTGCACGACTACGCAGGATGGAGAATATGGTATTATAAAGGAACATCATGGATTAGGGGAGGAATCTGGTGAATTTTCCCTCAGAATAGCCAAGCACAATCACTCCAAGGATTTGAAGGAAATACTTCTCCTTCAACAAGAAAAATGAATAAAATTTCACGTCACCTATAAGATGAAATTTCAATGGTAGAATGTTCCAACTTTTAAATTTTGAGATAAATATTTCTCAACCCATGGAATCTATCCATTATGAACAATTTCAACACTAAAATCGTATGATGGTTGTCCCTCCAACCCCAAAATTCTTATAATGGATATTGTTCAAACGCTGAAAATGATATGGTTGTGATTCAAAACTTGGCATAGGCATTACCAACACACTATATTAATGATGGGTGGCATTCAAAACATGAAAGTTCTAGTTGGAATCACCCAAGGCTTAAAATTCTATGATGGGCATCACTTTAAAGTTGAAATTCCTATGATGGCCAATTTTTGAACACTGAACTTTCTATTAAGGGCATCACATGGTCATAATGTAACACCTCTATGATAAACACTAAAATTCTTCCACAATGGCTTACCATAGAGATGATTGTAGAATAGTTGAGTGGCTCCAGTTTCTTGAATAACTTGGAGAATAACATATATGTTATTTGTAGATATCTTGGTAATCAAATAAGTGCCAAGGTTCCTCAATGAAGAATCTAGGTGAGCATGGCTCTCCTTGAACCACCGCCTCAAAACTCTACCAGGAATTAATGGCCTTATCCCTCCATTGCAGGTAGATTTATAGTTATAGAAAAAGTTTCATAAAACTTGAAACCTTTGTTATTATATATAAAACCATTTAAACACCCTTGTTTCAAATTCAAAAAATTCATCACCACCAAAAGGTGGTCGCCCAAGTGCAATAAGTGATTATCTTAATCATAAAAATTGGAGACATCAAATGAACTATATCAAACACATGTAAATTTAAATATATCAACTAGAGCCACTAGTTCTAAACCAATGACATACAGAAAGCAGTGAGTTATCCATTAACAAATATCTAAATGCAAGGGGCTTGAATTAGATTAGCTTGAATGCCTAATGCATACATGTTCATCATTTAGAGAACTAAGGCCTAGATTGGCACATCCTTTCACATCACACAAGGACCTACACTACAACCAATTTAATTTTGTTGAGGTCTACAATGTCAATTTGTTTATATGAAAATAAGGTTTGTATTAAAAGAGAGGATGCTCTCACAACTTAAGAATCTCTACAGATAACTAATTTGATTGATTGTCACTACTGATTTAAAATTTAATATGGAATCCTTGGACGAGATGTACTAAGAACTATTAGTTGCACTTGAAATACATCATCATTTGATGAATCCTACAAACCCATTAATATTTGCATTCCTATTGCATAAGCTGCATTGTCTCTAAGTAAAATAGTTACTCTTAAACATTCCTTCTTCCCATGAATATTAGAGGATAATGAAAGAACCCAAGAAGAGGAAGATATAGTCTCCTCACCATATCTGCCAACTAGACTTAGGCTAAACAAATGGAACTGTATGAATGAAATTTTTGGATATGTGTCAATCATTGATATTGCAATGCATAGTATTGGCTGCTATAAACTCAAACTCTAGATTTACTTCCTTAAAGAAAATATCGAGAAAAATAGTAGTGATTTCAAGAAACATATCATAAAATAAGTAATGGTGGTTGATTTTCATCTCGATACCACATTGGGTGACTAAGTTCAGGACTAAGCTTCTCCACCCAACCTTAGACGGGTTGTAGTGTGGTTTTTCCTAGTCATCCCAAGAAATATTCTAGGACATGAGGGGACTGCTCCATAGGGACTAAAAACAATAACCAAAAATCGCAGAAAACAACTCCCATCTCATGTGTATTCTCTCTTGTGCTGCTTTTGTAGAAAATCTGTTGTAAGTTAATGCGATAATGCAATATAAATCAAAGAAGAATATTATATCCTACTTCTACTATCAATTTGTGGAAGCTTAAAGATTGAGCTAAACAATATAACCAGAAGAAGAAGAATCAATGCACAATACACATGAAAATACTTTGGGGAAAGCCTCAGCTAAAATCCCCACTATCTGTATTATCATACAAGGTGGAAATACATAGGAATTATACAAAGCCTTAGCTCTCACAGCTAGCCAGCTCTCAGTAAAATCCTCACAAATGCTCACAGGTAAACCTGACTTCTCTCACACCTTCCTCTCTGCCCTGCAAGCTCCTATTTCCTTGCGTTGTTCCTCTGGGATGATTCTCCTTTAACCAAGTGGAAAGACTTGATTTACCAAGTGGATGATCTCCTAATCTCATACACTGTCAGAACTGTACAATCCTCAAGGAATGATTCCTTATTCATGCATGATTTTTCTTTATAAGAAAATACATGCAACTGATAGTACATTGTCCTTGACTTTAATCTCAACTGGGTCTTTCTCAAAATAGACATGCATGAGTTTTTGATGAGAGAATCTTCAGTTAACTAGAGTACACTTGTTGAGTGCATGCATGCATCAACTGACTATTAACTCTCTATTAGTTCCTCAAATAGTTTGGAACTAATTTAACTGGAATTAACTCAGTAAACTGAGTTAACTAATTACAACTCAAATATAACTCAGTCTTATCTTCTTAATTTAAGGCTTATCTCCTTAACTTAAGGGATAACTCTTGCATGACTTCAGAAAGACTTCTAACTTCAATTTCTCCAACTAATTAAGTCAAAATAACTTAATTAATTATTTCCAAGTAGCTGTTAAGACTAAATTCGATTTTAATTCACAATTTAATTCAAGGACAAATTAAATTGGAATATTATTGTTGCCACATTTCAACAACTTTAGACAAGGTCATCATTCTCCACAATGTTTGAACCCTGCTCTCCACTACTAGTGAGCGTTGCCTTACCCTAATATCTCGACCAACATTCCATCCTTCAATTCAGCTTGCCCAATTCTGTGTTTTTCTATTGGTTTTCTAGTTTGGCCCAAAACTAGTGAGCCAATCAAATGTTGCCTAATTGTCCATCTTGTCTAGATTTTTTTGTTAGTTAGCATCACCATTTGTTGATTAATTTTGTGTCTTCCTGCCAAGTCTTGGAAACCAATCCCTATGATGCCACCTGCCCCTTGCTTACCATTTGTCTAGAACAAGCAAATTATTTCTTGGCCCTAGAACTTGTGTCCCTAACTCAACCAATTTATAATGTTTAAATTAAGCAAGAGATGTGACCATACTATTACAATAGGCATGCCTATCAACATAATTAATTCTTTTTATAATTAATAATAATTTAAAATAAAGCTATAATTTAGTTAATTTTCATGAATTTTTAAATCTTAACAATGAAGATGTATTATAAAGTAAGTGTTTTGGCATCTATTGGTGTTTACCAACCATTCCATTTATATGGATGTGCTAGTTCTATAACACGAGTACAATTTTTTTGTTTGTTGAGTTATGTGAGTCCTAAAATGAGTGGCACACCTAACTTGTGGCTTGAGTAGTCATGACCCAATGGAATTTAAACCATCAAAGTCATCTATGTCATTAAAGCCACCCAAGGATCGCACCTAGCCTAGGCCACACCAACCCTTATCATGGTTGGATTTTTGTCCATGGAGTTTTGAACCAGAGACCTTCACACCACAAAGTGTGTTAACATAACACCCTATCACCATCTTCTATAAGCCCCATGGAATAATGCATGAGTATAATTTTACTTTAATTAATGTAGAAAAAAATAAAGAAAACACCAAAATTTGTAATTTAAAAAGCAATTTTATATTAACTTTCATTTATAAAAAATATAAATGTATTTTATAAACATATTGAAATATACTTAAAGTATTTACTCGTATCTTATGAATCACATATTACAATTGAGAGATGTCCACATGGCAGCTCAATTGACAATTGTCTTGTTATGAAGTATTATGTAAACTATGAGATTTGAAATTCAAATCCCCATGGATTAAGCCAAAAAAAACATATTACAATAAAAAAAAATGAAATAACAAATTTTACACCAAAAAATAAAATTTTGAAAAATAACCTTCTTCACAATTTTAAAAACCCTCATAATGATAGAAAATGACTTTAAGAAGGAAAACTAGTGCATCATAGGGATCTTTTACAATTTGATATTAAAATTTAATAAGCATATGAAACAGATGGGAAATGTATTTTAGAAGAAAGGAAAAAGATGAAAAATATAAATAAATAAAATTATAAAAAAATAAAATATGGTCATGTGGAAAAGTGGTAAATCATATATATATATAATATATATATATATAGAGAGAGAGAAGAGAGAGAGAGAGAGAGAGAGAATTTAATTTACTTATCATATTGTAGTGTTGTAGTTATATACCTCTATAGAATATTATAATAATATAACAAATCAATGGTTGAAATTTATCTCCGAAGTAGTGACTTAGAATTTTTGGCATGTGATAATGATAAATCATGGCAATGTAACACAACTTATTTACATAGAATCTCATGTAAATGAAGATAATCTTGATGTTTAAAATCTATTCATATTTTTTTAATGTATATATGTTTTAATTAATATTAATTTTTTAATAAAATAATAGTACTAGGTTTATTATTTTATACTTTTTAATTTTAACACAGATTTTGTTTTTTTTTTTAAAATTAAATGATACTTCCTTTTTCATCTCTATAATTTATATAACTTTTTATTAAAATAACAATATATGTCTTTTCATAAATAATCATTTCTCCCTAATTCACACACAAAAAATTCTAAACTTTGGAATTATGTCATATAAAATGGCCTCCGTAACCACATTTAAAATATTGAAAAAAATCTTATTCACTCATATTTATGATTTATTTTCAAGATTTCAGGTGTTTGGAAATATTAAAAAAAGGTGGTTACGTTCCTTTCTTGTCAACCAATAACAACAATGCCTTCAGCTACAGTTCAAATAGGTACTTTATTGCTGGTTTCATATGGGTCAAATGGGGGTGGATACGAAGTAACAAATAAAGACAAAGTCTCTAAGGATCCAAAGATTGATTGATTGATAGGATTATATGAAATTTATTTCAAAAAAAAATTATTAAAAAATAATCGAAGTGATGTATAAGACTTTTTTGTTTAATGTCATAGCTAAGTTACATATTGAATTGATGTATAAGACTTTTTTGTTTATAAGATAAGAGACTTATTTCAGTATTCAGTATAGCAATTTGACTACAAAATTTATGAAGACATGCATACCCTATCGCTCTGGTTTTGAAGCTGTAACTTATTTTGACCTGTAACCTCTTAACAAGAAACACATGTTTACTAACAATTATTAAATATTAATTATTTTGTTTAACGTAAATATATAAATAATTTAATATATGTTTCTTAATTATATATTAAATTTATAATAATAAATTAACTACTACATTAATAACATAATAATAAATATTTTCATTTTATAATCAATATTCACATAAAATATTTTTATTATATAACAAAAAATGTAATATGCTCAATTATTAAACTTAACTTTTCTTTCTAACTATCATATTTTTTTTATGTATTTTGTTCATTTAACATTCATATTTATAACATTTTATAAGGTATTTAAACTTAGAAAATGACCTCATCCATAATACTTATAAATATTTTAAATTTTTAAACTTAGAAAATGAAACCATAAAATATATAGATATTATAATGTTTTAAAGTAAATATATATAATAAATAATTATATAAATCATTTTATATACATTTATGTAATAATATAATATATTATTATTATTATGTTTATTAAAAAATTTATTTAATTAAATGACAAATTGTTTATATTAATAAAAATTATTTTTTAATTTTCCACATACATTTAATCATAATCATAAAATTATATATGAGTATTTTTTATATTATATATAATTATATAAAAAAAATCACCTTATATTTGCTGAGAAATTTATTAAATAATATAATAATAATAAATAGATAAAATAATTATAAATAGAGTAATAAGGGATAATGAAAAACATTAGAGAAGATACCAACAACAAAAATGCCTAGCCATGTTACTAATGATTATTGTTTATTCATAATATTTGTAAGTGATTTAATATTTGGGCACTTTGAGACATGTATTTAGTATTTAGGCACTTTGAGAAATGTATAAATGTTTTGTTTATCAAAATTTAGTTAAATATTTAAAAATCTATATTCACTTTAAAACAAAAATTTATGTAATTTTCAAATACATTTAATCATAAAATTTATAGTGAAATTTTTTTTTTATCTAGTAATATTAAAGTAAAATATGAAAAATAAAATATCACTTATATTTGCTGAATGTTATTAAAATAATATAATAATAATAAATAAAATAAATAAAGTTAATTATAAAAGAGTAAAAGGGATATAAACACATTAGAGAAGATACGATAACAAAAATGCCAACGATGTTACTAAGCATTATGTTAGCATTTTGTAAGTGATTTATATTTGGTACTTGAGAATGTATTAATATTAGCACTTTGAGAAATGTCATAATTTAATATTTTGTACTGAGAGATGTATTTAATTTTAAGGCATTTGAGAAATGTAAAATGTTTGTTTGTCAAAATTTAATTAAATATTTTAGAAATTATATTCATTAAAACATAAATTTATTGTATATTAATAAAAATATTTCCTATGTTAGAATTTGGTGTAAGATATTTAAAGTACTTGTTTCCAATATCTTATAGAAACTTTTGTGAAACTAAACATTTACACATATCCAGGTGAGGAAAGTCCACATATCCTTATCTCCAAGCCATGGACACACATACAACGTTAAAAGGAAATCATTAGATAAATATTCCTTCAAGGTATAAGGTCAGGCTTGGTTCAAATCACAACTTCCTCCCACTTCTCAAAGTGGATCCCATGATCTAGGCAATTATTTGTCCCATTATAGGGATGATGGGGTTTCCTTATTGCTTTTCTCGTGTCCAAATAGTGGGACCCCTAATTTAAGAGAAACATGATTTAGGAGCTCAACTTGTCTTCTGGTCTCACCAAAAATAAATATCAACACGTGTTAGATAAGCATAAATCTCAAGGAGTCACTATGACCAAACATCTTATAACAACTTACCCTGAGATAGCTATAATATGGCTAAGGGTTAAGCCTATGTAATATGAAATGTAATGGCATATTTAAAATCATAATGTTCTAATTAAAAGTGAAGTAAATGGAAAAATATCATTTTCTATTGCACATTTATGGGTTTCACTTGTCATCCTTTATTATATCTAGTTGAGTAACTTTACATATCTTTTATTATATCGATTAGAGTAACTTAGCATTTTATTTTTACATTTTTACTAGTGTTGTTTTTAGTGTGATTTTTTGGATTTTTTAATGTTTGGCAAAAATATTTGAAGTGAAATATTGATTTTTGTTATTTAAATTAGTTTTTTTTATTGTATATATGGATTTAACACCCTCAAAAAGTCATAAGACACTTCGATTGTGTAGGGGTTATTTATCAAGTTTGTAATTTCAATAAATTCCTGCGGAAATTTAGAGAAATTAGATTGGAAAAACCCACTAGAAAAACTTCCAAAAAATCTTACCAAAAACAACTCAATTTTTATTTCTTAGTTTTCTTCCCAATTAATTTTGAAACAAAAGAAAAAAAACGTTGTTAAACGTGAATCAATGTTTAGTGGAAATATCTAAATTCTTTTAGAACAAAGAAAATAATAATGGCTCTTAAAAGTGAGTCAATGCAAAGAAAATAATGGTTCTTAAAAGTGAGTCAATGCTAGTGGAAATATGCAAATTATTGTGTATATGTAGTTAAATATTTCCATGGGTCATGTTTATGATGATCATTTTACTGTGGATAGAAAGTTTCCATTTTCATTTTGATTATGATGGTTTGGTTATGATTTAAAGTGAAAAGATTTGAGATTTGTATGAATTTTTAATTATGATTTATTTTTTAATAAGATATATAAATAAATATTATAAAATAATAAAAAATATAAATTTGTTTTAAAAAAATTTATTAAATTATAATTTTATAATTCACAAAATAAATATGAATTTTTTATTATGATTTAATTTATTTTTATAAAAATTATTAATTAAAAATATATATAATATAAATAAAGAAAATAATTAATCATTATAAAATAATTAAAAATATAAATTTGTTCTAAAGATTTTTATTAAAATTATAAATTTAGAATCCACAGAATCAGATATTTTATTAAAATGTTTTTTATAAAAATTATTTTTAGAAAATTGAAATAAAATGTATTATGTAAAAGTAGAAATTGAAAAGGATATCATATCTAATGATGATAGAATTTTATATTTAGGACCATTGTTATAAAGATCATGATGAATAAAATGAATTATAGTTCGAAATGAGTGAGGAAAAAGGTGAAAATAATACTTCCATTATCACTTATGCCTTTTTTTACATCTATTATCAGTGCAAGACAAGTGTTGTACTACATTGGTTATCACTTATGCTCTCTTTTACACCTACTACCAATCAAAGACAAGTGTTGTACTATATTGGTTATCACTTATGCTCTCTTTTACACCTACTATCAATCCAAGACCGGTGTTGTACTATATTGGTTACATATTTCAAGGTTAGAGATATAGTTTTGTACATAGATTCAAAACCACATATTTGTTGAATATGTGTGTATGCATCAACATGGAGAATATTTAGGGTTATATAATACTAAATTAAGTCAAGACAAGTATTGTACTATATTGGTTACATATTACTAAAGTTAGAGATATAGTTTGTACAAAGATTCAAAACCATATCTTTATTGTATATGTGTCCATGTGGAGGATATTTATGGCTATCTAATGCTGAAGCAAGTGGTCTGAAGATAGAGTAATATTTAATATTTTGAGGAATTAAGATCAATTGATATTTGGGATCATGTTGTTGGTTCATTTTTTATTAACAATTATATAGTACTTTGGATGGGGTGACTTTCGAGATGAGGGGGTGGTGGGTTGCCACCGTTCTATTTGGTTAAGGGTCAATGGACATGACACCATGTCTCAATGAGTGTAATTACAACTTGGATGGAATTGTGATGTAAGCTCACAATGTCGTGTGTGGTACTATTAAATCGCTTGTTATTCTCCATGACTCAAGGGAGGGGCATTTCAAGTTGTAGTGACATACTCACAGACTGACTCAAGGAATGAGGATGTAAAGAGTTAGTGGGGAAGGGTCAACAAAAAATTCACCAAGTTGAGGGTATATCCACATTAAAATAAGTGTCTCTCTCATCTCTAAGGAGAAATGAGAGTGACTCATTATAATCCTTGATGTAATTCCCTATTTTTGCAATTAATAGAATTCACCCCCAAAAAAAAATTATGTAGTAAAGGTAATAATAATGGGAAGATGAATAAATATTTATGGTTTTAATATTAACACACACACACATTAAATTAATATAGTAATATACATACATACATATATTATGGTTTTCATATGGTTTTCTTTATGATTACAGGAATTGACAACTGGGTCAATTTGGGACTCGTGTGATATATGTCCTTTCCATAGACACAGGTAAGTTAATAGGATTTGAACTTCAAATTTCTTGTTACATAATGCTTCATTTTCATGGCACTTGCCAATTGAGTTAGCTCTCATGGGCTTCAAAGTTACAATAGTTATTCTCATTCTCTTTTTTTTGTGGTGGTTAAATGACTTATTTGAAAATTCATATCTAATAATTCCATTGATGTATTTTTTATTGCACCAAAGGTCCTCTACATCCCAGCATGAGAGATATGTTGAGATAGATGTTGTCATATAACGTTACATATAAAACAAATGTTGTTGGATGCAGTGAAATCCCTGCCCATTAACTATATATATATAATATATATAATTAAAAATATATTATATATATATATAATATATATATTATTAATATATATATATATATATATTATATATATGAAAACTAAAACAACAACTGTCAGATATGATATCACCGGAAACATCAGAATTTATTTAGTTGTGTTGTTTCCATTGCCCAGCAGCCAATCTTCAATATTCTGTACATAAACTATACGTAAAGAAATCATGTGACCATTAAGGGAATATCATAGAAAAATGTGTTATTTAGTTCTAAAGTTTAACATTAGGTTTTGCATAAGTCAAAAATAAACTAATAGTAGTTAAGCTGCAAATTGATTACTAGAGTCTTGCATGGAAACAGACTAATAAGTAGAAATTAAAAAATTATTTTCTAACACTAACTTGGTATTGAACAAATTCGTTGAATTAACCCTACACAAACAAATAGCTCCAGTTTTGTAATGGATCCTAATAATGTTATGTATGTAGATAATGTCATATCAATGGCCTGTTATGGGTTTGGCCCAGAACCCCATTGACATTTTTCACTTGTATCATCTCTAGTGTTGTCATGGATGTCAACTTTTCTTTCTTGAGATTTATGATGAGTCACTTGCATATGACTAGCACCAGGGCTATGCCTAGATTTGGAAAGTCATAGTTCATTCATCCCCCTTTCAACACTAAATTTAATATGTATTCATCTTCATTTGATAAACATGATTCATTCACCTTCTTTAAATTTTGAAATGTTGGGCTAAGCTTGGATGATAACTTATTGATCTTTGAATTCTTCAAAGAGGAGGCCGAAGAGTTGATTTAAGTATGACTCTCTTGGTCATATTATGTTGCATCCTTCTCCATGTGACCATCAGCCATGAGTTGAGATAGAGATTAAAGACCGAGGGATTGGCTGGCACACTAAGCAATTTGTCCTCCAAAAATATGGGATTGTAGGAGCATCCTACAATGAGCACGAAAGAGATCAGAATCAATGCTACCATTAGACTACTCTTTATCATAAATTTGATCAATCTTAATGGAAAAACAATATGGTAACTTGTTCCTATTAGCAGGTATAGTACAAAAATTAGATGGAAACTTAGTGCCAGAAGATAAATGATATGATGTATGACCAATAGGTTTGCAAGAGAAGAGAATGTTAGCATGGGGGAGAGATAATTCTTAGAGTTGGAAAACTTGCATGAGGAAAGATGCAGAGGTAAATCCCAAGTCTACAAATCCAGAATAATGTTTACAATTGTTTTCGACAGTTGTCGCGTACCAGCTTCCTTTAGTTTGTGCATCGACCACCTTAGATTCAACCTTAAATCACGCGATTCAGGTTGATGCATTCACAATGATGTACATATGACATTCCGTATTTGTTACTCTGCAAACTTCTCAGAGTTGGCAGAGTTTATCGGTGAGACTACCATATATGGCATTAACGTTGAAATAAGACACCAAATGTTTGTCCAATCAAATGTTTACAAATTATTATTTTTTAATTATAATAAAAAATGCATTATTTATTTTTAAAGTTTAACATTAAGTTTTATATAAATCAAAGTTAAATTAATAGTAGTCAAACTACAAAATGATTACTAGAGTCTTACTTGGGTGGGGACTAATAATAAAATGATACTCACATTAACA
>APFE031445506.1:57888-81510 GCA_000404065.3 Pinus taeda
TTATATATATATTTCTAGAATATAAAATATATAATGTATTATCGCAGTGAGAGAGGAAAAAAGTATAGCAGAAAGAAGAAGAATCATATGTCATATTATATATAATGGATCATTGTGTTGAAGCCATTCAAGTTTAGTGGAAGACTTAACTCTAGTTATCGACCAACTAACTGAATTAATTATAGTTATCAATCAACGAGCTATGATAACACTAAGAGTTGAGGTTTAATTTGTTGAATTAATTACCTAAATATATTAGGTATAAATTCATATTTAAAAAGGGAGTTTGATAGAAATTGAATCATAAAATATATATAAGGATAATTAAAAAACAATATAAAGATAAAAATGTTTTTTTTAAATATACATGAAAACTATGAACATAAAAAATATATGAGAAGTGGTTGAAAATTGTAATATATTCGGGTAACCTCACATGTAAAAGCAGGGAGTTAGAATTTTTTACACAAATTACCCACAAGTAAATATCTAAAATCACTACTCCACATTCCTCATTAACCATTAGATATAATGTTCATTAGTACATAAAGTAAATTGCAATAGAGGACAGTAAATTGCGTAACCATTGATAACCACTGTTGCAGTATATTAACATAAATTGTCTCATGAACGTTGCATCCATTTCATGATTCCTTTAACCCTATTAATTAATCACATACTTGACACTATGATTATCACATCAAATAAGGAATCAACATCATCAAGGATTCAACACCATCAATATGACATAATAAGCAATCACATCATCGAACACTGATATACCCTGGAAACCCCGTAGGGTGAAAACCAACAAACGTTTAATTTTATTATTAAATGCTCATGAGGGTTTTCACCCCTCACTCAATGGCTTATAAGGGATTCCATCCCTTATCCATTTTTATAAAATATTACAATGACATATCATTAAAATGTCACATATCTAGCTAAAATCTATTACATTTTCCATGAAACCCTTTACCTACATATCACCACTCTCTACATCCTTGTGGCATGATTGTTCTATCGATGTACGATCCCGCAACTAGTACGCATGAGCATGGACCGTTAATTCTTTACCTACCACAATGTTAAACATCATTTTTCTTTGGCACAAACCGCCATCATTTCCTGTCATTGTTGTCATCAACAAGTTTTGGCAACAAAATTAGATACAATATTAATCAATCAATAATTAGTCTCTAAAAGTGATCTTTTAACATCTACTTATGTGCATGAGTTGTAAATATATATCACAACAAGCTTCTTATAACAACGTTGTGCACCAATAATTATCAAGCATGTCATAATAAATAACTAGTACATTTATTCAAGTAAATACTTGTTTTACCTTCCACAATTCTTATTCACACTAATGCATATTTCTCTTTAAAATATCTAACCCAATAGTTCTACAAATCCATGTTTCTCTTTAAAATATATAACACCATAGTTTTATCTTCATACATGTAATAAATTATTGTTTCTATCCTTTTGCACATATGTTCTTTTCACATAGTTATTTTTCAAGAACCCAACATAGTTTCTCTAACATTTATGTACAAAGTCCTCATGCATTTGTTTTCAACAAAGTATCATAATCAACCTTTCTTTTGTGCATAAGAACTAGGATAATAATAATGATAACTGTTTATGCATTAAACCTTGCAAATAAATCAAACTACCCAATATGCAATAACCAAATCCTTTACCTTTTTACTCAGCGAAACATGTAACTTTTGCAAACTCTTGCAAAGGGATTAACACCATTAACTTATCTTTCATGCATAAAAGGATATATTCTTTCCAAGGAAGGTTCCCATGAATTATCTCTGTGCATTTTTATCTATGCATAGATTATTATATTTTCTCATAACTAAGTATTGTTTTACAAGAGAATTCTCTACCCATGAGAATATTTCACGAATTACCCTCTTTATTCTATATTCACTTCTAGGAAAAGGACTACGAAATCCCTTTTTAAGAAAAGAGAATTCATCCTATCTTTTCTTAAACACATATGCATGTTATATAAAGACAATAAATGTTACTTATCTTTTAATGTTGAAAATATACATAATAACCATATTTTCCTATATACAGTAATAACAACCTTTAACTACATGTAGTAATATATTTTCTCTACCAAGAAAATATATATAATAATCAATATTTATCGACATGTGGTAATATATTTTCTTTACAAGAGGAATATATAATCTTTATTTGCATGTACTAATATATTTTCTTTGCCAAGAAAATATAAAACAACAATTTCCTCAAGAACGTTCAATGTCTCATACATCTCTTCTCAAGAGGATATCTTGGGTACTTAGCAAGAACCTTGTGTAATTTGTCCCAAAGAAATAATAAAGCTACTTAGCTTTTAACACTGTTAAGAAAATCACAAAACTACTTAGCTTTTACTGTGCTATGTGCATAAACTAAGCAACAAATACTTTCAAGAGGACTCATATCCCTGCAATATTTAAATACATAGAAACTTTACAATACTTGGCAATCATAACCAAACTATACTTTGTGCACCAAAATAAAGAATTTACTTTAAAGAACATGGGCATTATTGACCATATCTTTATGTGCACATAAACAAAGAATATTCCAAGAGATTAACTTATCTTTTCAGTTGTACCACCACAAGCCATCCAAAATGCCAGTAGACCAATGAGAATACCCGGTATCATGTAGGAATTTGAGGAGGGAATGAAAAGTGAGATTCTCAATCGACTAAACAATTAACACTCTGCATTCAGGGTGCATACATTTTCTTCCCTTAGTGCATTATGGTCAGAGAAACATCCACAGTTTTTCAGTGGATCTTATCGGCCACTGAGCTGATATTTTATTGTTGTCTTTGCTACCAAGACAAAACTTGCAATCTGCACATTAGCAAAAATAACGCAAACGAAGAAATATGACCACTTTCGTTGAACCATGCCTTCCTTCTCCCATTGCAAAGCACCGCTCTGTGGATTTATAGTATATTTTCCAAGCGCGAATCCTTTCGTTGCAATTTTTACATAAGTAAATACTAGTGAGAATTAACATACAGTTAGGAATTCGCCAGCAGTTAGACGTAAAGAGAAGATCCGATATTGTGGATGAAGCTCAATCCCAATGATCATTGCAAAAGAGTTATTTTTGTTCCACCTCCCAACTACGTGCCCACCTCCATAACCAAATCTACTTTTCTTGATTTCATCCTCATTCAGTTATCAAGAATTAGTTTTTGTAACTTTTTCATAACTTTTAAAATTACTATTCGTAAATGTTTGATTTACATTGAGTTCTTTTAGGGATGTTACATACTCCCCCCTTAACAAGAACATCGTCCTCGGTGTTCATCTCTCATTGGAACTTTAGATTTTACTCATGATATAACCATCTAAACCACACAAAAAGTGATCCTTCCTCTTTAAATTCAAAGCTTTCATTCCAAGAAATGACAATAAACAAAAATTGTAATGTTATAACATAAGAAAAATCAATAGTCATAAGCATTTATAACTGCAAAAATATGCAAGTTCTAATTTCCATCACTTGTCCATTATTCAAATTCATAATATATAAAAACAAATCTCTATATCAACTTACCATTACTTACCAACTACTCTTGAAAATCATGAGCACTTTCACGTAAGCATTTTAATAGTGATTGGATAACCCATCAACCCTCCATGGTAAGTAACTTGTCATGTATGACTAACAAATTCAATCACATTAGTCACAATATTTTGAGTCAAATGAAATACTTTTAACTATTAATCAATTGTGCAATGTTAGATGATTTTTAAATCACAGTACTTTTACAAGTACTTAAAGATCACTAACACTAATCATCAAAATGATAAATCACTACATCATGTACACACTGTGTTAGCTCTTGCTAATGTCATTAACACGTACTTCTAAAAGTACCAAAAGAGCACCTAGCTCTCTAATCATCAAAACAATCAATCACTGCATCAAGTGAAAATTGTCTTAGCCCCTACTAAGACATTTACAAGATTGGTAATACAATAAAGGAACTAAAATTCCAATAACTCCTTACTGAGCACTAAAATATTTTTGTGTTAAAATGTGCATGACATGTTTACACAATTATATACAAAATTCATTTTTAACATAACGTATAGCTGATTAGTTAATTTCTTTAGCTATGAGAACCACAATAGGCTAAAGAATTCTCCTCCCAACCCATGGGAACTAGTTTCCACAACCAGATCGAGTCATTTTCACATCCAGACAGCTATTTGACAAAGGCAATACCAAGTCTAGTATGGAATTCCACTAGCCAACCAGCTCAAGAATTCCAATGACCACATAGGGTCCAATATAAGATTCCTCTTGGCAGTGTCCTGCCTATTCCTATGACAGTGTCCCATCTATGAGGAATTTTGGGCCTCCTCCAATAGGCTCCAAATCAATAAAGTTGCCTCAGGATTTTTACCCTCTTCACCATCTTGGCAAGCTCTTTTCCCTTACTGAGAACATTTATCTCTAGGGAGAGGAAATCCAGGTAGGCAAGTACCATCAACCCCCTCGGGCAGGTAACAGCCATCAACCAAAGGCATTCTAGCCTTTCACATCTATCCACGACTGTTTGGCATGTTAAATTTCTCTTTTATCACTTTTACCCACAGTAATTTACATATTAAAACATATGCACATTATGATTAACAAAAGAAACATCCATGTACACCATGCATTTACACTTAACATGGGTCCACAATATCTAGATTGATAAGAAACATACATGTTGTATTCATTTTCATTTTCCAAGTAACACAATCATGCTTATCATATAACATTATAATTTCTTATTTATGATTGCAATTCTCATTGCAACATTTTATGTGACGATTTTTCTTGTTGCCATTAAGCTACCACGACTTAATCCCATCAACAACCTTAGTTATAAATATGCATCATTTAACAAGTATTCACTTTCCAAATTATTTTAGTTTTCATGCATACAATATTGTCATGCATAAAAGTATATGCATTAATGTGTAAATGTCAACAATAGTTGAGTTAACAATCTAAACATTTCCAATTTCCCATAGTGTATTGTCATCAACAGACCAATACATGAAGTAACTACCATAATCACTTGTTTACGAATTGTAATAATCTTAAATCAAATTCAATTAATGCATATAAGTTCTATTAGTTAGTCATACAACACTAACCAATCACAACTACCAACCATTTTAATGCATCCATGACAAGGCTTAATCAAAAATTAGTTATTACAGTCAAGTCTTGTCACTCGACTCATTGTTTATTTTCAATATCTAAAGGGGTTCTTACAATTTATTTTTAAAACAATATATCATTATATCCAAGGACATTCCTTGAATTATGCATTGACTCATTAAAATTAGTTCATTGTAACTTTAATCATGTTCATTAAATGTATCATTATTATTGCCATATTTGCAAAGCAAAAGTTCGTAGTTGATTGTCACTTTCCTTAATGAGTGTTCAATATTGTTCATAAGTGTAATGAGTGTTCCATATTGTTCATAAGTGTGACAAAAGTTTTATTGTCTTTTATCCTCATCAAGAATCCAATGTCTTAAACATAGTTTTGCAACAAACTTTATACTTACTACTCAATACAGTTATAAACATGAATCACACATATCATGTCAAAAGTAGTGTACTACATAAATCAATATGTAGATTGTTAGACTTACACTTGAGTTAATGTCCAATGGTGGCATACCTCAATTTCTTTTCCGCTTACCAATTCCCAAAGGTGCCAGTGTTGCAACCTTTAGCTCTGATACCACTTGTAACATACCCCGGTAACCTCACATGTAAACGCAGGGAGTTACAATTTTTTACACAAATTACCCACAAGTAAATATCCAAAATCACAACTCCACATTCCTCATTAACCATTAGATATAATGTTCATTAGTACATAAAATAAATTGTAATAGAGGACAGTAAGTTGCGTAACCATTGACAATCACTGTTGTAGTATATTAACATAAATTGTTTCATGAACGTTGCATCCATTTCATGATTCCTTTAACCTTATTAATTAATCACATACTTGACATTATGATTATCACATCAAATAAGGAATCAACATCATCAAGGATTCAACACCATCAATCTGACACAATAAGCAATCACATCATCGAACATTGATATACCCTGGAAACCCCGTAGGGTGAAAACAGTAAACATTTAATTTTATTATTAAACGCTCATGAGGGTTTTCACCCCTCACTCAATGGCTTGTAAGGGATTCCATCCCTTATCCATTGTTATAAAGTATTACAATGATATATCATTAAAATGTCACATATCTAGCTAAAAGCTATTACATTTTCCATGAAACCCTTTACCTACATATCACCACTCTCTACATCCTTATGGCATGATTGTTCTATCAATGTACAATCCTGCAACTCGTACTCATGAGCATGGACGATTAATTCTTTACCTACCACAATGTTAAACATAATTTTTCTTTGGCACAAACCGCCATCATTTCCTATCATTGCTATCGTCAACAAGATTAGATACAATATTAATCAATAAATAATCAGTCTCTAAAAATGATCTTTTAACATCTACTCATGTGCATGAGTTGTAAATATATATCACAACAAGATTCTTCTAACAATGTTGTGCACCAATAATTATCAAGCATGTCATAATAAATAACTAGTACATTTATTCAAGTAAATACTTGTTTTACCTTCCATAATTCTTATTCACACTAATGCATATTTCTCTTTAAAAGATCTAACCCAATAGTTCTACAAATCCATGTTTCTCTTTAAAATATATAACACCATAGTTATATCTTCATACATGTAATAAACTATTGTTTCTATGCTTTTGCACGTGTTCTTTTCACATAGTTGTTTTTCAAGAACTCAACATAGTTTCTCTAACATTTATGTACAAAGTTATTATGCATTTGTTTCCATGAAAGTATCATAACGAAGTCCTCATGCATTTGTTTTCAACAAAGTATCATAATCAACCTTTCTTTTGCGCATAAGAACTAGGATAATAATAACGATAACCGTTTATGCATTCAACCTTGCAAATAAATCAAACTACCCAATATGCAATAACCAAATCCTTTACCTTTTTACTCACCAAAACATGTAACTTTTGAAAACTCTTGCAAAGGGATTAATACGATTAACTTATCTTTCATGCATAAAAAGGTATATTCTTTCCAAGGAAGGTTCCTATGACTTATCTCTGTGCACTTTTATCTATGCATGGGTTATTATATTTTCTCATAACTAAGTATTGTTTTACAAGAGAACTCTCTACCCATGAGAATATTTCACGAATTACCCTCTTTATTCTATATTCACTTCCAGGAAAAGGACTATGAAATCCCTTTTTAAGAAAAGAGAATTCGTCCTATCTTTTCTTACATAAACAGATACGCATGTTATATAAAGACAATAAATGTTACGTATCTTTTAATGTTGCAAATATACATACTAACCATATTTTCCTATATATAGTAATAATAACCTTTAACTACATGTACTAATATATTTTCTCTACTAAGAAAATATATATAATAATCAATATTTATCTACATGTGGTAATATATTTTCTTTACAAGAGGAATATATAATCTTTATTTACATGTACTAATATAATTTATTTTCCAAGAAAATATAAAACAACAATCTCCTCAAGAACTTTAGATGTCTCATATATCTCTTTTCAAGAGGATATCTTGGGTACTTAGCAAGAACCTTGTTTAATTTATCCCAAAGAAATAATAAAACTACTTATCTTTTAACACTCTCAAGAAAATCACAAAACTACTTAGCTTTTACTGTGCCATGCACATAAACTAAGCAACAAATATTTTCAAGAGGACTTATATCCCTACAATATTTAAATACATAGAAACTTTGCAATACCTGGCAATCATAACCAAACTATACTTTGTGTACCAAAATAAAGAATTTACTTTAAAGAACATGGACATTATTAACCATATCTTTCTGTGCACATAAACAAAGAATATTTCAAGAGATTAAGTTATCTTTTTAGTTGTACCACCACAAGCCATCCAAAATGTCGGTAGACCAATGAGAATACCCAGTATCATGTAGGAATTTGAGGAGGGAATGAAAAGCAAGATTCTCAATCGACTGAACAATTAACACTTTGTTGTCAGGGTGCATACGTTTGCTTCCCTTAGTGCATTATGGTCAAAGAAACATCCACAGTTTTTCAATGGATCTTATCGGCCACTGCGCTGATATTTTGTTGTTGTCTTTGCTACCAAGACAAAAATGGAAATATGCACATTAGCAGAATAATGCAAACGAAGAAATATGACCACTTTCGTTGAACCATGCCTTCCCTCTCCCGTTGCAAAGCACTGCTCTATGGATTTATAATATATTTTCCAAGCACGAATCCTTTCGCTGCAATTTTTATAGAAGTAAATACTAGTGAGAATTAAAACATTGTTAGGAATTTGTTAGCCGTAAAGAGTAGATTCGATCTTGTGAATAAAACTCAATCCCAACGATCACTGTCAAAGATTGTTTGGGTTCCACCTCCAAACTACGTGCCCACCTCCATAACCAAATCTACTTTTCTTGATTTCATCCTCATTCAGTTATCAAGAATTAGATTTTGTAACTTTTTCGTAACTTTTAAAATTACTCTTTGCTTGATTTGCATTGAGTTCTTTTAAAAATAACTTTTTCGTAACTTTTAAAATTACTTTTTGCTGGATTTGCATTGAGTTATTTTAAAGATGTTACAAAAAAAATTTTGAAGACCAAAGATCATAACCTCATTTTCATTTAAAAGAGAAAGTAATAATGAGTTTTTCACTAAAAAGAAATTTGAAATATTTGAACACATGAAGCATTTATAATAGAATCTATATATTATGGATCATGGAATAAAAAATTTAAATTTATAACTAAACTTAAAATTGATAATATATATATATTTTATTATATATATATATAATATATATATATATATATATATAGTATAATATATATATATATATAAACAATGTTATGTTAATAAAAGTTATTTTAAGAGATTAAATTATAGTTAATAATATCAAAGGACATGTTATTGAACATGAATTATAGTTTAATGTTGAGTAATTTATATATATGTTAATAAAAGTTATTTTAAGAGATTAAATTATAGTTAATAATATCAAAGGAATGTTATTTTGAATTATAGTTTAATGTTTTAGTAAATTATTTATATATATATATATATAAAATGTCACAAGGGCATGTTATCTAATATATACCATGTTTAACATGGTAGAAATAAAGTATTCAAGTTTAGTGAATGAGTAATAATCTATTTCAAATTTGTTAATGCATATATAGAATTATTAAGATATATAAATGTTGAATAAAAATTATAAATTACAAATTTTGATATATAATTGGCTAAGATACTTAGGAGTAATTGGGATTCAGGAGTAATTCGGATTCAATCTAACATGTTAGGAGTAACTAGGATTCAATCTAACATATTATTTAGTATGTATAATGTAGTAATCATAATAAATTAGTTAAAAGCATAGTGGTTGTTTATAAAGATTATAAGGGAAGGGTGTAGGTGTAAATTATATGGATGATTCATACAACTTAATTTATTAAATGAGTTCAAAAATTGAAGTTAAATAGATTCTCAAAAAAAGTGTAAGTTATAAAAGTAATATTTATTGAAGAAAAATAAAAGTGTTCTAATTTAATAAATAATTAATTTTGAAAGAATTCCAAAATGTTTTTCTAAATTTTTATTTGGTAGTATTTTTCACAAAAGAGTGTGACTTTATTATTAAACAAGTACTAAAAAATAAGCTATATTGAAGAGGATTAAGATAGTCCCACTTTGTACCTAATTATGGCTAGGGTTTCCACGGCCCTGAATCTTGGTATAGTTTGTAGTCTGATTATCACTAATGGCGTCCCCATGAGAGGGGGGGAGGGGGTGAAGGGAGGAGGTCCCTCCTTTAAAAATGTAGTAGTTGGAAGATCAAATGCCCAACCAGCACGAAAATCCAATCCCTCCAACAATAAATAAATAAATAAATAAATAAAAACTTGATGGATCTAAGTTCTAGTTGTTAGGCAACGAGGAAAGAAAACAAAGTGGATGCTTCAGATTTAGACCTAACAAAACCAAAAAGTCCATGTATTCCCCAAATAACTAAAACCCCTCTTCTGGAAATTCAGCTAGAGAAAATTGGGGCTACAGTGGAACACATGAGAGCAAATGATAATATGCAAATTCATAGGACCCTAATTGCTTGAGCATGTCCTCTTCAACTAGATTCGAAAGAACTGGATCTTGAACGGAGATATGGATCTTAAATTAGGATCTTGGGGTTTTTTATAGCCATCTTCAACAACACAAAATATTAGGATCGAATATTCCAAGGAGATCCCTATTTCATGAATTTTGTTGGGTCATTCATGAAACCATGGGTTCTGAGATTCAACCCAGAGAAGGAGGATTTTTCCTCTGCTTTGGTTTGGATCCATATTTATTCTCTCCCTTGGGATTTCTACGATCCATAGATCCTTGAACACATTGGCAACAAAATAGGGTGCTTTGTGATGCTCTTAGACATAACAAAAAAGGGGAGATATACTTCACATGTTTTCCTCCATGTTTATCTAGAAATATCCAAACTGATTCTTGCTAGCATTCATCTGAGTAGTGAGCACATCATTTGGGAGAAGCCAATAGACTATGATAAAATCCCCCTTTAATCTCGTCACTGTTAGGAACATGAACATCTCTTCTCATACTTCCTAGAAAACAACCCACCACAAACAGAAACCACGAGCTCGAATGAAAATCAAGGAGACTTTACTAAAGTGACCAACAAAAGGAAAGTCTCCAAGAAACCTACAGAGAAAAAAGTAGCATTTGCGGATCTTGGCCAAAATCATTATACAATATTGCAAGGATTATCTGAATAGGTTAAGGCTCTAGAAATCAACGAAACAAACGTGGAAAAACAACAACAACCTCCTCAATCAGAGCATCTAGCAACTGAGGTAACAGAAAAAAGCTTGTTTCCGAAGAATCTTACAAGGACAATGAAATAGAGCATGATGCACAAGACCCTCTAGAGATAAATGAAATTGAATATATGTAGCTAGGAAATGTCTAACCACAAGCCCTAACAGAAGAATGGAGACACAACCATCCCAAAAGAACAGGTTTAGATGGTCATGAGAGTTTTTTCTCAACATAAAGACCTCCTTCATCAACAAAATCAAAATTCAAGTACTCCCTCCCCTCTCACTACCTCATCAACAACCGATGGAATAAAAGGAATGTTCCCAATAACTTTTGAATTCCTCAAGAGATCCGAAGAAAAAGGGCAGAAAAACTAATTTTCAGTTGATCCAAGAATTAAGTGACCATCTAGTCAACATAGGTAGATTTGCTCCAATGCATGTCATATTTCACTCCACACCCCATCTCCAATGATGAAGATAATCACATGGAATGCACGGGGTCTCAATGAAACATAAAAATAGAGACTCCTCAAGAACAAAATATGTAAGGACAATCTTGATATCCTCCTACTTCGGGAGACTAAATACTCCTTTGAAATTCTTAGTAGAATTCTAAACCATATTTGAAAAAACAACACCTTCCTAGTTCATTGTGCCCAAGGTCCCTCAGGAGGGCAACCCATTATCTGGAATCCAACCATTGTTTCAATGGAAGACTCCTTTTCCTTCCAAGAATCCTCATCACTTTTTTCAATCCATTGGTTCTTCCCAGTCTGGATTTATCTCCATTGTTTATGGGCCTCAATCCTATGTAGATAAAAGAGTTTTTATTCAACACCTCTTCACTTCTACTGAGCTCGTTGGTTCTCACCCTTAGATCTATTGATGCCTCAAAATTCACTGCAACAACATTGGGGATGACCACCTGGTCCGGACCTTAAAGAAACTCCTTTTCCATTTGAAATGGTGGTTCCAACTGGTTTAGCTAGGTCCAGTTACCTTCTCTCAATCTCCAATGGCTTAAAATATGACTTTCATCCACCAACGGAGAAGAGACATCAAATCATCCCTCATGCTGATAAGGCAAGAAAGTGATCCATAAGTTGATCTAAGGCTCAACCAAACCACAACTAAAGTTTGCCTCTTTGTGAAGAGGACTTCTAGGAATGTAGAATTAATCTAAATGCAAAATTATTCTAAAATGCAAGCAAAAGGAACTAAATATGAATCCCATCTCAATTATGCATATATAGATCTAACCCAACCGAGAGAAAGATATTTAAATGATTGGAATTTAAATATGTCTGGCTTATAATGAATATCAAGCTAACGAAGTAGTTCAATTAACTAACATTATGAATACCAAATCGCATTCTATTCAAAGACCTCTTAATTGAACTAATCAATCAACAAAATTTAGGAAGTAGTTCATAAAATGATATTGATTGTTAAATCAGTAATTCAGATAACTAAACTATAATATGAGGAAATAGTTCACAACATATCATTATTTGTTAAATCAATATTAAAAGACAGATTTCTGAGTAAATAGTTACTCAAAAATCAGAATTCAACTCATAAGAGCAGAGATAAATAATAACATATGATTGAGACAAATTATTCAAATCGACAATAATGCACAAATATGAATAAAACGACACATTCTTATCATCATAAAATTAAACTAGTATTTAAAACAATAATATTAGAAATACCAATTTATTGAATCCATTTCTCTGGCTCTGGTCTCCAATGGTCCTCTATAATCTTTGAACTTTTGTTGCTACAACAAGAGCTGCAGTAGTCCAAGCTCTGCCCATCGTACATAATTCAGAATGAAAAAGAAAAATCCTCAATAATCCCCAGATCTAAGATTTTCTCTCCTCTCACCTACAACTCTAAATCCCTATTACAGTAGTGCTTTTATAATTTCAGAATTGGAAAAGGGAGAAGCCTTCAATACATTCTACAACCTTCTATTTATAAGATATACAAAAGAATTCCCAACAAGAAAGTTTGTTAAAGAATAAATCTACTCCATCAATGTTCATTTGCCCAAAATTTCATTCTTCTATTGTGGAGCATTCTCATTCATTGAGATCTTCTTCTCCTCATCTCTTCAACTGTTTTCCTACAAAAACAAATTAAAATGCAAAAATAAAATCAAAACGCCAAATTTGGAATTATAATATATACAATCAAAAATTAATTACATAATTGAAAATAAAATAAATATGAACTTTCTATTGATTCTTGTGAAGATTTAATTGGTCAAGGAGATCATTGACAAATAGATCTACACTCAGAAGAAGTTGTGGGAAAATGAGAATGCAAGAAATTAACTTTATTAAAAATTCGGAGCTTGGTCTTCTGGTGGATTTTAGACCCAATAAATGATCAAATATGGAAATTAAAATACTTCAAAAATATTCTCCATAATTTTATCTTTCCAATGAGCTATCATGGGCCTCATTTGGCCAAGTAAAACTCTATTTATGAAATTCTAAACTTAGCGTATTAAAATTGCCAGAATTCTGGAAATTTTTGTTGCCTCGGCTAAAAATCATAGTTTTTTAATTAAATTCTAATCCTAAATGAATTTATAGTTATTAATTCTAATTAATGTAATTACGAACTAAATTAATTATAACATAAATTAATTATTATAAAAATAATTTAAATATAATTCATTAATAATATAATTCAAATTATAAATTATAATAATATATGTATTATAATACAAATATAATATTTTATTAAAAACTTTAAAATACAAACAATTGGAATCAACCAAATACCAAAATTCAAAATATTTAAGACAAAACCCACTTTCCCTAATGAGTGGATTTATATGGAGGAGAGGTATAAGGACTGGAGGGTTATGGAGGAATAAGGGAAGTCAATGAAGGGTGGAGTGATAAGGATGAGGTGGATGGAGGGATAAGGTGACGTGAGGGTGAGGTAAGGTGGAAGTACATGAAGCATAAGGTGAAAACCTTTTGTTAAAAATAAAGAACCTCATCACATTTTTCGAAATCGTGAATCCAATACATTAATGCACAATGAACTTTGTGATATGCGATATGCAATTTATCGCAATATTGCAATCGTAATTTTTTATTGCAAAAATTTTTAGATCGCAATTTTTTGGAAGGAAGAGAAGGGATGTGAAGTGGATCCCACATGAATTAACAATCCTACAAATTGGACTACAACCACTTTGCAATTTTGGGATTTTGGGTTTGGCAATTTGTTTTAAAATAACAAACTAGATTAAATTACCAAGATCCTTAAACCTATTTTCATCTATTGTACAATTTAGCTGGGTCATTTTGTAAGACCATTAGTGAAAAATGAAAGAATTAGTAAAAATTAACTGAGAGTTAATATTCATAATGAATGCCTATTTTAATTGCAAAAATTGAAATATCAT
This sequence comes from Pinus taeda, assembly GCA_000404065.3. Taxonomy (NCBI): domain Eukaryota; kingdom Viridiplantae; phylum Streptophyta; class Pinopsida; order Pinales; family Pinaceae; genus Pinus; species Pinus taeda. The sequence goes on from APFE031445506.1 coordinate 72,373, forward strand.
ACATTTCTTTACATTATTTAGTCCAGGCGAGAAAATGATCAAACTTCAAAGTAGTGTCATTTACAAACCGGTTGACCAAATGAGGCGAAACAAGTATCAATGGAAAGCTAGTGAAAAGTCAAATTCAATGAAACAATCAAAATAGAAATCTGATGAAAATGAAAAAAATGACAAAATTATAAGACAATTAACTTAAATAAAAATAATAAAAGTGTTAGCCAAAAATTAATCGAAAGGGTCCCCATTATTTGAGTCAATAATTCAAAGATGGGGCGGTGTTGGATTTTCCCTACAACAAGATCCTAGGTGGGGATTTCAATCTTCTTCGATCCCTCCAGGAGAGAAAAGGAGGGATCTGAATGCTGGAGGAGGAGTCTCACTCATTTAATGAATTCATTAACAAAACCAATCTAATTGACCTCAATACATCCAATGATACTTTTACCTGGAATAACAAGAGGGGAGGAACATCCCAAATTTCTTGTAGGCTTGATAAATTCTTATTTTGTAAGCCTCTTTTTCTTTCTGGCATAAAATTTGAAGCCTCTATCCTCGCCAACCATGGCTCTAATCACTCGCCTTTGGCCCTTTTGTTCAACTAGTCTTTCTCACTCTGGAACAAGCCATCCAAATTTGAGGCCTTTTGGCTTCAGCACCCAGAATTTATCTCCAACATGGAGACTTTGTGGCAAGAGTCTAGTTTCATTTCTAGAAATATCATGTATCAATTTCAGCAGTGATTAAAATTCGTTAAGCAGAAGCTCGATGAGTGGAATGTACAAAGCTCTGGTAATATCTTCATAAAAGAACAAAAACTAGAGCAATAAATTACCTTTGTTTAGCAATTATATGTGAAGGTCATTCAAAGGAACTATCATCCAAGGTGACTCTTATTCATTTTCAAATTGAGGAAAGGTTGACCCAACAAGAAATTGTTTGGAAACAAAAATCGCAGGTTCAATGGTTAAAACAAGGAGAGAGGAACACCTAATTATTTCACAAATTTATGATCAACCACATTCAATAGAATCACATCCTCCACATCCAAAATTCCTAGAATAAAAGAGTGGAAGTTTGCAAAAAAATTATTCAAACCATTCAGGATCATTTCCAATCCCTCCTCAAAGAGCCAATCTTGGAGAAGGCCTTCAATTTAAAGTCATAGAAAACATTCCCAAATTGGTCATCGATTAAAAGATTTCTCTTCTTCTCAAAGAAGTCATTATGTCAAATGGGAAATCTCTAGGTTCAGATGGCTTCATAGCTCAATTCTACCAGGACTGATGGAAATTTTTGGGAAAAGATATATGACAAATTGTGGAAGAATCTTGGTGATCTGCCTCCCTTATTTTAGCATTTAATGCTACTTTCATACCTTGATTCCCAAGTCGTCCAAGACATCTTTGTCATCATACTTTCGCCCCATTACCATTTGTAATGTCATCTACAAAATTATCTCTAAAATAAAAGTTAATTGCCTCAAGCCTCTCCTTCCTTACCTCATCTCCCCTGAGCGAACAGGTTATATGGAAGGTCATAAAATCTTAGACAACATTATTTTGGGTCTTGAACATGATCTAGTACCTTTAGACTTCCAAAAATCTAGGAATAATCATAAAGTTAGATATGTCCAAATCCATCAACAAAGTAAGCCGACAATTCGTTTACCATGTCCTAACATCTTTTTAGTTTAGCAAGTGATGGATCCACTAGATAATGGCTCTCATATCTAAGACTTTCTTATTCATCCTTATTAATGAATCCCCCTCTCCAACCTTCACCCCATCGAGAGGAATCATGCAAGGCGTCCTGATCTCCCCTTACCTCTTTCTTCTCATTCCTGAAGGCCTTGGATGCACCATCAAAGCCTCATTTATTCAGGGGCATCTAAAAGGCCTTCCTATAGGCTCCCCCTCCCTCTCCTCTACTCATAAGCAATTCATGGAGGACACTTTCCTAATGGGGCACCCCTCTTTCCAAGAAGTAATGATAATAAAGCACATTATTCACTCTTTTTCTTGTGCTTCGAAAACCTCCATCAATAACTCCAAATCCTAGTTGTTTTTCTTTAATATGCCTCTAGTTGTATAATTGCATGTCACTTGCTTACTTAGTTTTGAAAATATCTCCCTTCTATCCAAATACCTTGGTGCTCCCCTCACTACTAACCCTCTTAGACAATATGTTTGGGAAGACCTCTTGCTAAAACTTGAATCCAAACTTTCTTATTAGACCTTCAAAGCTCTCAACCTTATGGGATTCTTCCCTTTTCTTAAGTCAGTCCTTTAATCCATGCCTATACACCTTCTCTCAACCTTAGCTACTCCCAAATCCATCATAAAAAAAAATAGAAATATGCACAAACCCTTCCTCTAGGGACGAACGAAAAGAGAAATAAAGTGGGCCATTGTGGCTTGGGACAAGTTGTGTCAACCCAAAATAAATGGAGGACTTGGGCTCAGGGATCCAAATATTACAACTCAAGACCTGAGTTCCAAGACCTAGTGGTGTTGGCTCAAGAATCCAATTTCTCTTTGGAGCAGAAAGTGGAAGAACAAATATGATAGTAGTGTCCTAGACTCTCAAATTGTTTGAATGATAGGAGAAATCAAGGGATCTTACATATAGAATGTTTCATGGAGTAAAAAGAATATGATCTAGGATCACAGCTTATGGGATATTTGGGATGGAAAGACTACTCTGTTCTGGGAGGAATGTTGGAATCAATGGCCAAAGATCTCATCCAAAGAGCACTCCCAACCTGTTCAAAATAATCTCATCTTAAGGGGTCTTACTCATGTTTCCCACTATTAGGACCTTCCCCCCTTATTCTCAATGGTGCTCATGGAAACTAAATTGTTCAGAATATATTACACAACACGCCGATGAAGTAGAATTGTTATCTTAGGAACTTGAAAAAATAAATATTGAACCTCAGATTGGAGATGGAATTCTAAGATGGGGTTATCAGCCTTCTAGAAATTTATGCATCAAAGAGGCTCGTCACCTTCTCACTCATGGAAAGTGTGTTGATCCCCCAAGTAAATGGAAAATTTTCTAGAATCTCAAGCACTAGCCAAAAATCACCTTATTACTTTAGTTATTACTTTGGAATAATAACCTCACTTGGGACTAGCTTCAAAACATGGGATGCCAAGGCCCCCTCAATATGTCATATTTGTTACAACAACAACAAAGACTCTAAACACATGCTAAATACTTTCTTTATCTCCTCCACCCTTTGGGATCAACTTTCCACTTGATTTTAGAAAATAGATAAGACATCCAGCAACATTGAAACCACAATTGAAAACTAGAGAGGCTCTCCCTTCAAAAACGTTATTCTAAATAGATCTTAACAACTCTTCCTAGGCTTTGTTGTATAAGAACTTTGGAAGGAACATAATAGTTTAATTTTCAAGAATATCTCCTCCAAGATCAAATCTGTTTGGAAATTAATTTTGATTAAAGTAAGATAAGCTATATCCATCATGAACTGGTCCTCACAATACTGAAAATGTTGTCTCAGAGAGAAATTCATCTTAAGAACTATAGGCCTCTCCTCCTAGCTCTCTCTCTCCTCAACTTATCCCACTGCTTTAGCACCCTCTAGTATATTTGAGCAGACTCCCCCTCCTCTAAATTTCAAGTTAAAATTTGATTGTGCCTCTAAAGGAAACCTCCGGAAATGGAGGTATGGTGGAGCTCTTTGCAACTACCAGGGAAAAATTATTCACATCTATGCAGGAGCGATTGGGTACACCACTAACAATGTTACAAAGCTTTGGGCCCTAAAATAAGGAATGGTGATAGCACTTTACAGAGCCTACCATAAACTTCTCAATGAAAGAGACTCATAGTTGACTATCACAATTTTAAGGAAAATCCAATGTGACACCCATCCCTCCAAAGTTTACAACAACTAGAGGATTGAATCTTGGATTTCAAAGGTTGCCTCTTTCCTTTCGAAAATTCAAGTTTCCCTTCTCTGTCACATCTAAAGAAGTGGCAACAAACTTTCCGATAAGCTCGCTAATCTTGGGCTTTATATGGATGATACCCCTTCAGATCTAGAGTGGAGTCTGTAAGTTCCCCTGCTCCTTCAAACCTCTTGTTAAAACATAGCAACGTGAGATTATATCCAAGCTTGTTGGCTAGAAAATATCTAATGATGAGGAGGAACCAATGCCGCCATCTACAAGCCAAGTTTCACCTCCAAAAGGGCTTTGATTGTGCACATGTTTTGTTTTATTTTGATTCACACCTCTATCCATTATTATGCAATGAGTTATCAGTATGTTTTGCAGCATGTAATGCTCAATTCTATGTTGTTTTGTGATCCGAATTGGATCATTATATTGTTTTTCATCCATCTCGATGCATTTGGAGTGGAAAAAGTGGAGGAATCAGCTCATAGGACCGTTTTTACTAGCGGGACCTAGTTTGGTGAAACGGGGTCTGAAACCTTCCAGGAGCATTTTGAGGCATCAAACAATGTTTTTTGGGGATAAAAAAATTCTGCCCAAGCATAGAACCTTTTCATTTTATTCTACACACAGAGAGCTTTCCAATGGCACAAGAATCACATCTATCGGAGTCGATATGCAAAATCTATGCCACTCAGAAGTTAACCTTCTTGTTTTCACACCTATAGTTCAGGAGGATGCCACATCAGCCCCCATTATTCATAGAAAATCGGCTAGCCATGTGTTTGTGATGTAAAATAATCTAGAAGAGTCTATTTTGTAACTCTAGTTAAGAGTTGATATAGTCAAACTTAACCGCTAGTAGGCTATCGAGTTGTGTTATAACCAGGCCACTAGGAGGAAGAGGCATTCCATTCTTTCGAGAGAATTGTGTTTCATAGTTGAGAAAAGATAGTCAGGAGAGATAGGAGGTAGAACACATAGAGAGGATCTGTGCACTGTAGCAGCCCACGGGCCACAAGCATTACTTCTTTGTATCTGCAACCATATTTTCAGACAGAGAAAGAGAGTGAAGTGACCTCACCTTCAAGTTGAGTTTTCTCTCGAAAGGGTTGCTCGGAGAGCATATCTTATGTATTATGTGTGTGTGAACTTATTTGTGGTTCTCTACTTTTCTGCTTGATTTACTTTTACATGCATGCACTAATTACAGTTAATTTTACAGATCTAGAAATTAAATAAAATTGTAATAGTGTAGAATTTCAGATTTTAAATATAATATTAGCAGATTTGTTGTGAGAATTTTTCGAGTGGAATATCCACGGTAATTTACAGATCATTTTTCTTCTCAAACATCTTCTTGGTAAAATAAGGTCTTAGTAACCTCAAGATTTGTAACTTGTGGTTTTGGTTTGGTTTCCCCTTGGATAGTCCAAGATCCATCAATTTTAATCCATGTAAATCTCTAACGCAATAATAAAAAGTGTTAAACCTTACAAAAATCAATAGTCCCACTTTAGAAAAATATTCAATTTTAAGGTATTTTGAAGTTTTTTTTTAAATAAATTTACCATATTTTTCACAAGAAAGTTTGTAAAATGAAAAAATTTAAATAATTAAAGTTATAATTTGTTAGAATGGTCAAACTAATGACTCATTAAAGAATGATATTAGTGAGGAATATTAGTATTGTTGGGAAATAAAGAGATGGTTAGAAGGAGATTCTTCTCATGTTATTTTGTGGTAATTATGATATAAATAATTTTAACGCTTATTAGTATTTAAAGTAAAAAAAGAAAAAATGTGAAAAATTGAGAAGAAAAAGATTAATCTCCTTTTTTACCGTCAATATTAATAGAGTTTGAAAATATTCAAATATCTCTCACTTCCTCTTTCAAAAATATTTACTTTTTAATCTTTCAATGTACGAAATAATGATTTTTTTTGAAAATGACTAAAACAGATGCAACCATTTAAACCCAATGAAGAAAAAACAAACTTTACAAAAAAACATAGTAAAAAAAAACCATGTAAATCCTCAAAACTCTAGTAAAATAAATACCCCTAATTCCTGGCTTTTTAAAATATCATAAATATCTATATATATATATATATATATATCATTAAACATTTTTATTCTAATATTAAATAAAAATAAAAATAAAATCATTATAGCTCATTTTAATAAAAAACTCCAATAAATAATTAAAAAATAATAATCATAAAGATCAACTAGTGACCATTACCATGCCCAAGATTCCATTAGGTGTATAGTTATTGTCAATCTCCATCACAACATTAAAAAGGGAGTGAAAATAGCGGTTCCAAAGACGTGCAATGGATGAGTGCCTTACCTATCTAACAACAAACAAATGACTTCATGTCAATTATTTTAGGTCATTCATGTTGCTATGTATTGTTATTGTCATAAATATTAATCTCCATCACAACATTAAAAAGGGAGTGAAAATAGCGGTTCCAAAGACGTGCAATGGATGAGTGCCTTACCTCTCTGACAACAAACAAATGACCTCATGTCAATTATTTTAGGTCATTCATGTTGCTTTCAGCAGGATATATGGTCATAATGTGAGAATTTATTACATAAGTTAATTATTAGGTTTTATAAATTATTAATGTTTTAATATGTTAATACAAATTATTTTTATATTTTTTTTGAATAAAGACTAATTCTATTAAGATTAGAAAAGTATAGTACAATCAAGCTTACATGCAAGCGAAGCAAAAAAGCAAGGGAGCCGAAGGTGAAAGGCTATCCACCTCGCTCCAAAGAGACAAACAAGGAAAGGGCCATAGAAAACATGGGAATATAAAAAGCTAGAACTAAGCAGATAGATCTACCCTAAGAGGGCAGTTACTGCCACATGACATTTTTTGCCTTTTGTCTTGCTTATTTTGACCCATCCATAGGAGTTTAGCTGAGCCGTAACAAGTTGTAGACTATTCTGCCCCGGTGACGGAATATCCTTATCAAAGTCTGAGGACGAAGATAAATGAGAACATTTCTGAGAGATCTGAGAGGCGGAGGGGTTTGCCGGATCGACCAAGGGAGCGTCCAGCGGAATCTCAATATTTTGCCCATCTGCTACAATTTCCTCCTCATCCAAACTAGAGGAATCTGTATTGTCCATAGGAGGGGGAGGCACACATGGATTCCAGCTTTTGGATTTGGGTTTGCGATTCAAATTCTTCTTTTTGTCGAGGAACTAGGTACATGAACTCTAGAGGTGCCCCGTTTGATGACAATGGTGGCAACGGAAGGCTGTATTCTCGTAATCCAAGGTTTGAGTCCAGTGGAAATCTCCAAACTTGAGATTAATCTGATTCGGTAGTCCTTTGCTAATATCTATTTCTACACAAATTCTACTGTAGGTGTAGAGTCCATTTTCCTTCCATGAGGAATCTACAACCAGGTAGCATCCTAAGGTGTCTGCAATGGCTAAGAAGACAGAGATATGCCATAGATGCGCTGGAAGATTCGGGAGCCTGACCCAAATGGGAATCTTGGTGATGACAGCTGTAGAAGGGTCGAAGTCTGGAAACCAGGGGGTGAGAAAAAGCCCAGCCGAGCCCTAGAACCAAGGGCCTCCCGTTAAGGCCTTCTGGTAATCTTCAGTTGAGTCAAAAGCCACAATGAAGAATCCTTTTGAACATAAGTAGATCTCACTTTTTTTAGTCCAATTGGTATGGATCCATTGGTATAGATCTTATGTGCGAGGCCAGAGCCCATTAAATCCACATATGGGAGTGGATTCTGCAAAAAGCTGATAGCAATCATCAATCCTAGGATGAGAGAGATTGATGGAAGGAATTTCCTCTGATTTGTCTACCAAAAATGGCTTTGGAGCCCTAGATAGTTGGGCTGCTTTCAAAGAGGGCTGCGGTTGGGCAGCGTCTTTGTGGACTGCATCTTTATAAGAGAAAGAAGGGGCAGAGGAGGTATGCCTAAAGGAACCACCTCTTAAACGAAAGGTAGCCACAATAGAAGCGTCCTTATGAATGATGTAAGAGGAGAGAGGAAGGGGATTCATAAGTTGCTTACCCTTATATAGCAGTCTGAGGTAAGAGGAGGGGATCCCCAACCGGTGTTCGAGTTTTTGCAAAAGATCTTGCACGAGATCTGTTGCGCGTACCCATTGCATTGTTGTTTTGCCCGAGAGACTGACTTGGATCTGAAATGCATGTGTTTCTTCAAGTAGATCTAGCTAGTTCAAGAGAGGAAGCTGCTTCAGATTTGTGTCCGTCTGAGGTTGCCACCTGACTGTTGCATGCCCACAGATCTGGGTTTTTTTAAGGCTTCTTGTTCTTTTGGCCTTCTGATCTGGGGGTTCAACGGCAGATCTGAGCAACTAACTACCATCCATGGTCAAGACGCCTGATCCAGATCTGTGCATTGACCCTACAAACGCATCTTGGACTAGATTGGGTGTGTAGGAAGGATATGGAAAAAATGATATTGACCTTACTGTAGTATCGGTGCCTTGAAGCCTGCGAGCTCTGGCCACGTCTGCGATCAGGTTTCCCTCCTGCCACATACCCACCGCATAGATCTGGAAACTCAGATCTCGGCTGAACTCTTGACTAATCTTCTTATCGGTTGCCATCTGGTACATGCAGATGACAGGGTCAGTTTGTCAAGGGTCAGTAGGGTAGGCCGAACCTGCTAAGCCACTGCCAAATGATTTAGCAAACCCCGTTCCTAGATCGCCAAGGTCTACTACATTTGATCCACTTGATCCATTTAAGGGGAGCTCATTTCGAGCATGGCATGCGTATGCAGGTCCAAAGGGATCCGTTTCCCTCAGCAGGCGCTGGCTTCATCCAATATGGCTTCCAGAAAGGCCATATTCCTTGGGGAGCCGCTTGGCCGTAGAGGCAAGGACCGCGTCTACGCATCGATTCCAGGAGGTTTTTGCGATTCTCTCGTCCGTGGTTATGAGCCAAAATCCAACTTTTGTCAAGCATATTTGCTGGGGAAGGATCCGAACTGTTCTCAGCCTGGTAATATTTGCCTTGGGGGCGCACATCCCAAGTCCCTCTAGGGTTCCATCTTTGAGGGTAACCTGCAAGAAAGCCTTTGAGAGTATTGCAGAGCTCATTTTTCCGCCAAATCATTTTTATATTATATGAGTTAATTTTAATAGTTTATAAGTTTAAAGTTATTTTTTAGGTTATAATTAAATTAAAATAT
>APFE031445506.1:81530-100913 GCA_000404065.3 Pinus taeda
AATGATTTTCGTAATATATTAACTCATCAAACTTTCAAAATTTAGGAATGTTTTAATATTTTAATCATAAAAATAAAATGCTAAAATAAACCAAATAATTATTTATCGTTTTTCTTAAAAATTTAACCAAAATTAGTTTAAGTGCATAGTAACAATCACCATTATTATCATCATCTTCCTCATTATTTTTGTTTTACATTTTGGTCTTTTTCATTAGAATATGTCCATACAATTTTCAATGAAATTGTAATATTTTGTTATTCAAATTATGTTCTTAAATATATAAACGGAAATAGCACCTTGCAAAATCCTAGATTGTACATACTAAATAACTCAAACTTATAATTCAAATGAATTTCTACTAAATTTTAAGAAAAATTAATCCAAAAATATAATTTGAAAAAGACAAAACAAAAAATAATTGAACTCGGTTATTAATATTTTTTAGTAATTAAACTAAAAAAAACTTCAACATCTATAACTTTATTAAAGAAAAAGACATCTCTAGATTCTTATCCCCAACATGTGCTTATCCCCAACATGTGCTCTATATAAATTGTTTGTTTGTAAATTCTTTAATGACTTATTATTAAGTTAGCAAAGTTTAACTATTTATATGAGACTAAATGAAAGAATTTATGTTACGCAAATTTAGGAATGGCTATTTAAATAGTGAAACTGTATTAATTGAAAATTAATTTTAAAAAATTAAGAATTTTGATTGTGAAACATTTTCTCTATTGACATTATTAATATTTGGAATATATATCAAATCAAATTTCTAACATTTTAATTAGAATTATTCAATTTATTATCAATTGATAAATATAATTTTCTCTCCCTTATAATATTTTATTAAAATTTTAAAAATCTATAAATACAAATTACTTTTAAAACTATCATTCTCAAGTGATCCGAGGAATAAAAAATCCCTACCAATGTAAACTCCCATTTTCAAGTGCTCCACGTGAGTAAATAGATACACATCTTACTATCTGAAACAACCATTTCTAAGTGCTCTCAGTAAAGAGAGTAATCCATAGTAAAATTATTGTTTTCCATATCTATTTTTTATCTATTTTTTTTATTGTTTTTCACATCTATTTCATAGTAAACTACATTTTTTTTTGTCAACCTCTGAAAAATAAAGGCAATGAATTGGATCACCATTTTCAAATCCTACTTTAATGGTGATTGGATTGGAGTTAGCAGGGGAATATGGTGACCTTCCCTGAATGAAAATCAAAATTTTGACAGTATCAAAATTTATGATTTTATCATTCTACTTAATAGTTCAGTAAGTGTTTGGAAAAAATTAAAATGAATCCAATTTTAAGGGATTTTGAAGTTCTTTTAAATAAAGTTATCATATTTTTGATAAAAAAAAGTTTGACTATACAATTAAATCAATTTAGAGAAGTAAGAAAAGTCCAAAAAAAAAGTTTATAAAATGAAAACGTTTGAATAAATTAAGGTTATAATAGGTTATAATTTATAAAAATGAAAACATTTGAATAAATTAAAAGGTTATAAAGTTATAATTTTTATAAAAAAAAAAAAGTTAAATTATATGAAGTAATATAAAAGGATATTACTGAAGAAATATTAGCATTATGGGGAGATAAAAAGATGATTAAAAGGAAATTATTTTTATATTATTTTGTGGTAATTATGATATAAATAATTTTAAAGCTTATTAATATTTAAACTAAAAAAAAAGTAAAAGGAAAAATATTGTTCTTTTCTTTTTTTACAATTAATAATCTTATGAAAAGGTTTGAAAAATATTCAAACATATTTCACTTCCTCTTTGAAGAATGTCTCTTTTTGAATCTCTCAATATGAATGATTATGAATTGTTTTTGTGAAGGTGATTTAAAAGAGGATGCAATCATTAAACTTAATGAAGAAAAAATAAACTTTACAAAAAACATAGTCCAAGAGAAGCCCTCCTTCCCTACCCATAGAACTTGTCATTACTATAGTAGTTATACAAAAAAAAATTATAACGTTGGATCAGTGAAAGTAAGGTGTTGTTACCACCCCAATAATGTTAAAGTCTCTCAATGTCATACTTGTGCTTGTGCTCTTGCTTTATATGTCAATGCTTTGGAAAAGGTGAAGCCATGTAAGTCTTATAAACTATAGAGAAATAAATACCCCTAATTCATGGTTTCTTAATTTAAAAAAATATATAGTATTATTAGACATTCTATTCTAATTTAAATATAAATCAAGTCATTGCGACTTACTCATTTTTAATGAAAAACTCCAAAAAAATAAAAAAAATAAAAATCAATATAGTCAATGGATTGACAATTACCATGCCAAGATTCCATTAGGTATGCTTTAGCTCTCTAACTACACATAAATGACTTCCTGTCCGTTATTTTAGAAAGGTCATTTATGTTATGTTTTTAGCATGAATATATAGTTGTAGTTTGTGGATTTATTATATAAGTTAATTAGTAGGTTTTATAAATTAATGATGATCATTTATTTATTATAGAGTTACTTATAGTTTATAATTCAAGTTATTTTTTATGTTATAATTAAAAATATAAATCAACATTGTTAAAAGAAGAATGAATTTCCTTAAATTCTAATGAAAGAAATTATTAGAGAAATAACAAAATCTCATTCATATATCCACATTATATCTTAATTTCAAAATATTTGTAACATAAACAATCTTCACAATATGTTAACTAATCAAACTCTGAAAATTTGGGAAAGTCTCTTCAATATTTTTAATCATAAAAACAAAATATTAACAAATCAAATAATTCCTTATCATTTTTCTTAAAAGTTCAATAAATGAAAATTGGTTTTTAATTGATAGTAACAATCACCATCCTTATCACCATCTTCATCATTGTTTTTGTTTTATTTTTTGGCCTTTTTCATTGGAAGAGACCATACAATTCTTAATGAAATTGCAATATTTTGTTATTTAAATACATAAATAGAATCATTGTGCACATTACATAAGTCAAACTCAAACTTATAATTTGAACAAATCGGTTTAAGTGGATAATAACAATCACCATCTTTATCATTGTTTTTATTTTATGTTTTGGCATTTTTCATTGGAATATGACCATACAATTCTTAATGAAATTGCAATATTTTGTTATTTAAATTATGTTTTTAAATACTTAAATATAATCATTACCTAAAACACTCTAGGTTGTGCACACTACCTAACTTAAACTCCAACTTATAATTTGAACCAATCTCCACTAAATTTTATGGAAAATTAATCCAAAAATATACTTTGAAAAAGACAAAACACAAAAGAACTGAACTGCCCTATTAATAATGATGAATACTGAAGCTCAAAATAACTTTAAACCATTGTAAAACAAAAATGCTCACAGTGAGTAAAGAAAACAACCAAGAGTAAACTCATTGTTTTTCACAACAAAACACAAACCAACTGAATTAGGCTATTAATAATGATGAATACTCAAGGTCAAAATAACTTTAAACCATTGTAAAATTGCTCACAGTGAGTAAAGAAAACAACCAAGAGTAAACTCATTGTTTTTCACAACAAAACACAAACCAACTGAATTAGGCTATTAATAATGATGAATACTCAAGGTCAAAATAACTTTAAACCATTGTAAAATAAAAGTGCTCCCACTGAGTAAAGAAAACAACCAAGAGTAAACTCACTATTTTTCACAACAAAACACAAAACCACTGAACTAGGTTATTAATAATGATGAATACTCAAGCACTAAATAACTTTAAACCATTGTAAAACAAAAGTGCTCCCATTGAGTAAAGAAAGCAACCAAGAGTAAACTACATGTTTTTCATGACAAAACACAGAACCACTGAATTGGGCTATTTGTTTTTCACCACAAAACAAAAAACAACTAAACTGGGCTATTAATAATGATGTAAGCTCAAAATAACTTTAAAACAGTGTAAAACAAAAGTGCTCCCAGTGAGTAAAGACAACAACCAAGAGTAAACTGTTTGTTTTCGAGAACAAAACACAAAACAACTGAATTGTGCTATTAACAATGATAAATACTCAAGCTCAAAATAACTTTAAATCATTGTAAAACAAAAATGCTCTCAATGAATTAAAAAAAAAAGCAACCAAAAAATAAACTCACTATTTTTCACATCTATTTTTACCAACATGATTCCATCATGTCTTTATCATAAATTAAGCAAATTGACTATTTTTCACATCTATTTTTACCCACATGATTCCATCATGTCTTTATCATAAATTTAGAAGGAACAGTAAAGCTAACTGGTTTTTGTCAACCTCTAGAAAGTAGAGTCATTGAATTGGATCACTATTTTCAAAACCTACTTCAATGGGGATTGGAGTTAGGAGAGGGGATATGGTGATCCTCCACCAATTGAAATCAAATTTTTGATAGCATTATGATTTTGTATTCCACCTACCAGTCCATTAAGGGGCTTGAAGCCACTCGTTGCGCCACAGTGGTAGTCCGTAACTTGGGCAGAGCAAGACAGGCAACAGAAAATCATGCTGACGTGGACAACAGCCAATTGAAAGCACTGTAATTATGGTACTCAAAGTCAAATTATGCTAAAAACATGTTATTGTCGAAGGGTCTGTGAAAGGGAAAGAACTGTGGTGGGGCAGCGGCAGCGCCTGTGATGGCTGTAAAGTACTATTCTAATAAATTCGAGGCCTTTCATAATATGTCAAAAGTCGGAATGCAGGACGTGTCGAGCAGTAATGTAAGAGAATGGTACCTTTTGCCAAATTGGTCTCTGATACAAACAAACAAAGAAATATCCTTTGAATTTCTTTTTTCTAGTTTTACCACTCGCAGGTAATGCAGATCTGTAAAGTCTGTTTTCCTTTTTCGGGAAGTTGCAGGCTTTAACGCTGGGAAGTAAAGATAGACTCTTTCTGTTTCGTTCTGAGTTCGTTGTGATGTCACATTAATATGACCGCCGTGCAACGCTACAGGCGAGGCTGGGGCCGGCACTGCACAGGTGATCAATGTGAAACTCGATGCGTCTGTCATACAATTATGAGAAAGAGAAGAGTGCATTGCTTTTTTGTCTGAATCTGGTGGAAGAATTTAAAAGTGGTGGAAGAATTTAATTTTGGTAGAAGAATTTGAGGTTAAATTTTGATTTTTGAGTTATTTAAATTGGTTTTTTGACTGTAAATATGGATTGAGATCATGAAAAACACTTGATATTTCGATTCTACAAACTTACTCATCTGATTTCAATAAATTCCTACAATATTTTAAAAAAATTAAATAAAAAACAATAAAAAAAATTTCAAAAAAATCACAGTAAAGACAACTCATATTATTTATAATATTTACCTCTTCGCTTCCACGATATGACTGTGGCAATTTGACAGAAAAAAGCATTAAAATGATGAGTCATGAGCTTCTCTTAAAGGGTAGCGCGGGTTGCCTCGCTTTCATCCGTGCACTCATGGCTTTTCCTTATCTCTTTGTCCACGGGAGATTGCAGTTGATTTTATGTTCGTGAAAAACGAGAGTGAGGCCGAGAGAGATGAATAACCCAGGGTCCCATGGTTGAGGGCTGGGCAGGGAACAAGTGGATGGTAGTGAATATGAAGTCCGGGTCGCTACATCTGGCACAAGTGGCCGGCCACTGGCCACTGTGCTTCATTTTTTCTGTTTTTGTCTCTCTGTCGGTTACTGTTGATGTGCAATATTATGTCATCGTTATGCCTGCACATCTACCAGAATCTAATTTCTATATTTTTAAGATCGCTGCGCGTCGGATAAGAGACCACAACTGTAAATATTTTTGTAAATGCTTCGCTTGCGTTGATGCTACGAACACGGCGGGGCCGCGGTGAATTGTTCTTTGGGCATTTTACGCTTGGCACTATATATATATATATTGTACATATTATTCTTTGCTTTGGACTGTTTTGGAATTTGCATTTCACCTCGGTTTTTGGATTTCTATTTTCTTTTTGTCTTAAAATAAGAAGTAATGCGGTACACAAGCAACTCTCCCTTTTATAAATATCTCACTAGTACTATGTCATGAATGACAGTTGCATTGAATTCTACAGCATGGGATTCCTGACATTATCAATTATTGTTTTAACTGTAAAAGTAAAAATGCTGGATAAAAACGTCCAAAAACATCCAGCACGCTCCTGTCAAACGGTAAACCAATGAAAAAACGTATGAATTTTTTTTTTTTCCATTATAGCACAATTTTTAAAGTATCTAACAATAAAACAAAATTATGTAATTTTGTAGAAATTATGTATATGTAATAATGAAATGACATAATCAAGCAGTATTAAAAAGAAAATTAGGAAAAATATAAGTTTAAATTTAAATTTTTAATATATACAAAATACAACATAATGGAACAGATTTTTCATTTTAATTTAAAAATATAATATGAATTGGTTTTAATTAAGATATTAAAAATATTATTGAAATATTAAATTTATTTTTTTTTAACAGAGATAGAAGTTTTTTTAACAGAAAATAATATAAAATGATAGAATGAATGAAATTATATTAATTTTTAAAAAACATAGATTATGGTTTTTAATTTAAATATTGAAAATATTATTAATAATAAATTTGAAGAGTTAGTGTTAACTTAAATAAATTTACAAAAGACATATTACTAATAATAAAGTTGAAGAGTTAGTGTTGAACTAAATAAATTTAAAAATTTTTATAAGTGTTATTTCAAAATTCATAAAAGTGACTTTATAATCTTCAATTGCACAAGAATGATGAGTTAAGTTTACTCTTGATTTAACTTCTTCATTATTATGATGATTTCAAAAAACCATTGAGTTGAACTTATTCTTCATTCAATAATTTCATTATTCTAATGATTTGTGAATCAATTTAACATTTGTGAAATAAATTCTAAATACCTCCATTAAAATTATGGCAATGGAGTTCCAATCTTTAAGGAAGAGCTATGGTTTTGGCTATATTGAAAAGAGAGGAGTCTATAAAGCTTGATACCATAAATTAAAATGAAAAGAAATGTTTTTAGGAGAAATGGCCTCATCTTTCTTCCCAAGGAAAAATTTCTTTAAGAGGCATATCAATGACTTCCCTCAACATCAACCTCCATTCTTTAATTCCATCATGGCTCTCAAAGTTTCATAAATATGGAAATTTGGTATTCAATTCTCCATTCAACCTTTATTCTTTAATTCCATCATTGTGCTCAAAGTTTCATAAATATGGAAATTTGGTATTCAATTCTCCATTCTTCAAGGATAGGAAGGTTAGAGTATAGGAGACATGGCATGGCTCAATCTTTCTTATTCCATAAAGAAATTTCTAAAATAAACATATGGTGACTTCCCTTCACATCAACCTCCACCCTTTATTCCTACCATATCACTCAAAGTTTCATCACTTTGTAAATTCGGCATCCAATTCTTCACTCTCTCATTTCCCAAACTCTGCTAATATTCTCCGTGTGTGTTTCTTTAATTGTAATTATGAGTACGTTATAGCACTCCAAGTTTCATCACTGTGTAAATTTGGCATCCAATTCTTTACTCTCTCTTTTCTCAAAGTCTGCTAATGTTCTCCCTCCATGTGTTTCTTTAATTGTAATTCTAAGTAAGGGATAGTGTTGAAATCTTTAATTGGGATGCTTATTGTTGTGTCATCATCAAAGAGGTGAATAAAACTATGTAACCTACAAAAAAAATGGTAAAAAAATTCATAAATACCCATTACAATACGAATATGACAACTCAAACCATGTAATAAATTTACTTAAATTAAATATCCAAATCAAAACATCACATTTTCATATAAAATATCTGAAAACTTCAATTTTCGCAATAACTAATTTCCTTCATTTCTCTTTATAAAAAATATTTTTATAAACCCCTCAACTTAAACACCCCCAATATTTTTCAAAAATAAATAATACCCTAATATTTAATAAGAATCCACAATTTTGAATTTACAAATAATTTTACATAATCTTTAATATTTAATAAATATAACTATCTTAATGCGGAACATCAAACCCTACTCATACAGGTTTGGGAGAAGGAACTCCATTCCTAAATTTATTTTAAAAATGCAATACATTCATGACTAAGGGCACAATATATATTTTATAAATTAAAACTAGTCGTTATGAGAATCAAAGACACCGTATTGAATGGCATGGCTACACCGCATCTGTTTGATTTCAACACTGGTTTTGCCTGAAACATTTAATACCACTATTCACTGCAGAAAATACATGAAATTTAGGCACCCGGGCAAGCAGCCGAATTATGGCTAGGTACGTTTAATTAAACATGGGATTACATCATATAACTATGATCTAATAATATTAACAGGTTTGACGATGGAGAGACTTGAGGATGCTCCTCAAATGATAGAGAATACGACAACGAAAAATAGTAAGTTAGGAAAACAAGGATTCGCCTTCTTTTGGCGATTTCAGCGGTCTTTGACCCCGAATGAACGACCATCTCCAACCACTCCTTTCAAGGACTTCGAACCAACTGTATCTTTGGAAGAGCACAGTTCAGCTTTTGATTTCGTTGATAAATTTAAGCCCAAACCCAAGACTTGTCCACTTAAGCTGGCTTGAATGCTATGTAAGTTCTGTCTCTGAGATGCAGACTTAGGAGCTGAAAGCTGAGTAGTACCCATAGACTGAGCACCTTGTAACTTGTGGAGCCAATCTGAAGGATGAGCTACAGTGATTTGAGCTTGGGGTGAGAATCCTGATGATGCTGCTGCCAACATTGAAGCAGATGACCCATTAGTATAAAGTTTCCAAGGCCAACTTGATTGATGTTCAATAGAAGAAGAGAGGGGAGAGGAGAGGCCACTGCCTCCTTGTCCTTGCAATCCACCGTTGGGGCTGTATAGCTGGATAAGAGTAAGGGAAATTTCATCAGCCACTCCATTCTAGTGATTCCAAGCCATGGAAGCCACAGTAAAACGCTAAGAAGATTAATTCTAATTGACTATTATATATAACATTAATAAAAATCATCAATTGGGAAATGATTTATTCTCTGTGAAAACAAAATATCAAAAACCTATATGGGATGAAATGAAGATTTTATAGTGATGGTTTGTATTTACTGCAGGCATGAAGTATATAGTTGTACAATACCTTGTAATTAGCAAAGGACGGAGGACAAACTCTGCTCCATAGGCCCTGTTGTTCCAGCGTAAGGTATATGCTGTCATCTTTAGGGTTGGGAAGAAGCCTCATTGGATTATGATTCAAGGTGCCATTGACTTGGATCTTCTCCGAATTTGGATGATGAACTTGATACCGGGGCAAAAATGTAATTGGCGTTTGCTTCCCTTGGCTGGAAAAGGTCTCTCTATCCTGCAATCCAGTGTACGGGCCCAATTGCCCATATGAGAACGGTGCTTCCAACTGAGTCTGCTGACTTGCATCTTCCGGCTTCTCAATATGTAGAAACAATGAAGAAGATATGCACTTTTAATAATTTCGCAGGAAAGAGTTGTCTCCAAATTTCTGAACTACTAAAATGCTCACCCAACACAGTTTATCTCTTCTGATACTGGATTTAACGGGAGAAAGTAGAGAAATTTCAACACCATATGACACAAGAAGCTCAACCGACTTCAAATTAAAAGAAGCCTCGAAAAGCTTACCGTAGAAATGGCACAACGAGCTTTCTTCCAGTCGGGTTCGACAACGATGTTTGTGCTAGTTTTCACCTTTGACCCTCCTATCTTATTATCTCGTGAAACCGTAGCGTCAGGTACAGTTGGTGCAGAAATGCGGAGGCTGAGATCCAGATTTTGATCAATACCTGAATATGCGAGTTTAAAGTTATAAAGCTTGCAGAATGGCTGCTGCTGTCAGAGGTAATGATTAATTAAATAGCTAGTAGATAAATATACTTGCAGTGTTGCCTTCTGTAAGAAGATCATTCTGATATACGCTAGGATCAAAATTGGTGACTGCCTCCCTTCCATTGCACCTGATAGCTGCCTGGTCATAGGCCCTGCAGTCCTTAAATTATCACAACTATGAGACATCACAACCATATTGTGAATAAAGCAGCTGTAACCAACCTCGACCAATTCAAACCACTAAAAAGGAATCGTTTCTGAAAATTATGCATACCTTGCAGCTTCTATTTCATTGTCAAATAAGCCCAAGTAAATATACCTGCCAGTATCGTTTGGTTATAGTTAGGTGACAGAAAAAACATGTCCATTTCATTTGTGAGTGTAGAGAATTAACCAACATGAATCAAAATGGAACAAGTGTTCGATTGTTCATTTTCAGTTCAACCTTTAAACTCTATGCATGAACGAAGCTTCAATATGTTAACCTATCTTCGACATAACAGTTATTCATAGAATCTTGAAAGCAGAACCCTAATAAACGATTTTGTAGTCATTTATTTACTTTTTCCCGAGAAATTGTCCCATCCTGGCTTCCCATCGGCCGCACTTGTGCAGTGTGACGCCCCTGTACTTGGAGCTTCCTCGAGAGAAACCATTGCTTTGACGACGAAGTATATGCACGAATTCTTCTTTCGTGAGGTTGTTCAGCTGAAAGAAATAACTATCTATTAACCATAACGAAAACTCGAAAAATCACAGACAGATAGTCAAAATGTAAGTTCTAACAGTACCTGTTTGAGGTCGTCCTCGTAGTCAGAGAGATTAAAGTTTATATCAGCATCTTGACCCCTGAACTTGATGGCCGCCCTATCGTATGCCCTGCACCAGTCATACAAACCCTCCAAGAATAAGACCACAACCACAAACAGCAATCCAAAAAATCTCAAACAGAAAGAGGACGTCGTAGCAGTTGAGAAGGAATATGGGTTTGTGCATACAAAAGTGAAATGCAAAGCATATGTCGGAAGAGAATTACGAACTTAGCAGTCGAGAAGGAATACGGGCTTTTGCAAATACCAGTATAGATTTATCTTGAATAAAGGAATCTAATTTCTTTAAGATGAGTTCAAAAAGTGTAAATTTTTGTATGAATGGATATTATTTAAATATTTTATAATTATTTAAATTTTAAAATTTTTGTTTGAGTTTCAATTTTGTTCACAGACTAACAGAATTACACATTATACTAAATTGTAAAACAAACATCTGAACTTAAAAAATGAAATGCAAAACATATGTTGAAAACGAATTAAGAACTTAAGAGTCAAGAAAGATACGGGTTTGTGCATACAAAAGTGAAATGCAAAGCATAAGTGGGAAGAGAATTACGAACTTTCCTCATAATAAAATGTTTAGTTTGCATCTCTGGTAGTTTAAAAACAGTTACATTTTTCTAGCCTGCAATAGTTGAAGTATATGGCAAAACTTCGAAGGTCAAAGCGTGTGTGTATATCTATATACCTTTGCGTTATAGAAGCAAAAACAGTAAAAACACTTTAATTGATGAAATTAATACATATATTGTTTTGAATATGGAGAAAATGATAAAACGTTCAGAAAACCATTTACCTGGCAGCTGCATGAGCCGTGTCGAATCCACCTGCGGAAATTACAATAGAAGCATATTTCACAATTAAACATTCTATATAATAATATCTAAAGATTGCAGGAAACTTTCCGACCAAACGAAGAATAACTTCAGACTTCTTCAGACTTACCCAGATAAACTTGTTTTCCACAGTCCCTACAAAATCATGGATCAAAATGCCACAATCAATAAATACCAATTTATGCTCGATTCTTATGAACAATATTATATTTCTACAAAAGGTAGATTATACAATTTTTAGTTAACATATCTGCCAGGAGCTCAGCTTGTGAGAATAGAGTGACTTCACCATTATAAAATAATTTTGAAATACTGAAACTAACCAGATATGGGATTCCCATCGACCTGTGCGTCTGTAGAATGTCACGCCACGGTATTGAGAACTTCTTGATCTTGGCCCCCGTCTGCTCTTCTTTACTGGTTGGATGAGAACCGTCGGCGGATTTGGCGTCCCAGAGGAATCCGTTTGAGAAGACGCAAGATGATCACTCCAAAGCGAGCGGGAAAACTGATTCACAGGACCGCGAATTTCTTCAAGTGGCAGCGAAGAAGCAGAGTCTGGGGCACGATTAACCACAGAAAACTGATGCGTAATGCGGGTGTCCTGCTGGCTTTTACTATCTGTATTAATCTCTGAGGCAGCCGGAGCATTAACCGTCATAAAACAACCGAAGAGCTTGCTGCTTACTGTCTTTGATTGGCCGAGATTGTTAATGTCATTGGAAGACCTGGAGCGGGATTCGATCACCTGATTCGCGGAGTCCTCACATTCCAAGCTGAGAGAACCGTCATTTTTTCTTGTGTTGTTGATGGGAGGAGCATTGACGACCGAGGAATTAGATGTGCCAGAGTCGTCCCGACAGTTTTCTGCCTTCCTAATGAACGAAACCTCTACAGTTCCCGAGGTCCAAGTTTCGAGCTCTGGTTTGGCTACTGCGACGGCTGGATTAATCGATGTTTCGTCGCATACAGAACCGGACTCTTCCGCCTTGGATGATATTGCCTTTACCTCTTGCGGCAACCGAAGGAAATTAGGATTCACAGCCAACACATATTCATCCGGCGCCGCCGGAGTCAAATTGAGATCCCATTTGCTGCTTATTTCAGCAGGAGCTTCACAACTGCTCATGGCTGAAATTTTTGTTTAATCCGCTGATAAAGGCTCTAAATGCCTGGCTTGCTGTATGGAAGGAAATGTTCAGGAGGCACACACATCGGCGCGATGATGCCTACTTTGCTAAGAAAATGTTAAAGCGGTTGATATCAAATAATAAGCTCTAAACTTTGTCCTTCAAAAGGGCATTTACCTAGGCGCTTGCTATAATCTGTCGATAGTCTGCCATTTTCGCCAAAAATAGATGAGTAAATACCTCACAAAATGACCAAAACACTAAGATTTAGAAACTGACATCTGTAGCTTATAAGGAGTTAATTGAATGAAAGGTCATGTACCTTTAAAGTCGGGCTTTCGGAAGCATGGTCATCCGAAATGTTTGGGAAAAAAAATACTTAATTCCTGTCGGAAGGGTTGCCGAAACAGCCAATGACAGCTGTGGAGTCCCTGGAGCGTATAGAGAAGTTTAAATGTCCGACAACAATCCGGACCCCTTGGTGAGCGACAACCCCAACGCTTGTCAGGGGGTCTCGCATAAGCGCAACAGACTGGCTGGGACGACTAACTGCATCTTATCCTTGCACAGACTGCAAAGCTCCATGGTCCATAAAATGATGGTTCCTGAAGGTTCAAGTTCAAATCGGAAACCTTTAATCCATCTCAATTCAATATAAAATACAAGAATGGAGTCAAAGACTGAACAAGAGTTTGCTTCGGCGCACCCGATGTTAATCAAGCAGACTGCAGGATGTGATAAAGCTCCGGCAGAGCTTGGAGATCAACTTATTTTGCAATCGCGTAACAGCCGTTGGCTTTATGCAAGAACCGACTCTAATTAAAGGAATACTCTTCCGCAACCGTATCGGGTTCAAATAGGGCTTATGCCTTGAAATCTCCACCAATTCCGTGCTTCTGGCTGTAAGCCAAAACCAAGGTCTTCTTGCTTATGGTGCAGAATATTTGGAGGCCGCTATCTACATTCGTGAAGAGTTTTCAGCGATTCTACGGCTGCAACCTCAAGCATTCAAAATACTACCTTTTAAATCACACGGAAGCTTATTTACAGTAAATTCGCGTCAACATGAACATAATCTTTCTCAATTTTGCAGTAAATTTACGACAATACAACACGGAATGTCCCAATCGGTCGTCTTTTTCCACTTTCTGTATATTAAAACATATTATTTCCCAAAAACCCATCAAAGCACGGGTTTCGCTGAAAAAGGTTTCCTGTACTTCATAATTTATGCCAGAATAGGAACTCTCCTCCTGCCTCCTACCAATCTTTAGTTATTTACCCTTTATTGCACATCGACACTGACACTATAATAAAAAAATCAAAAAAATCATTCAAAGGCTCAGAGAAAACTTACAGCAGTTCAATTTGAACGCCGAAACAACACTCTGCTCTTGCCCGGGTTCGAATCTCGCAAATTTCCATAACAATCTTTAACCGGCTCTTTTTCTTGGCAGCAACAAAGGAACGACATCAGCGTTCTTCAGATCGAATACTCGCCCCGCTATGCCGCCTTCGCTGCCGTAGCAACATTAAAAGGACCGGCCGGAGCGTACAACCCCCTACCTCAGCTTTCTGGAAGAAACGCATTTGGATCCAGAAAACCAAACCGGTTTGAAAGAGGGATAAAACAGCTCGTCAAAACCGCTTTTCAAAACAAGATATCTCCAGCGAAGCGGAACCATTAGATTTTTTGACATGGCCAAGGGTGTGCTTTTATTCGCCTTCCTTGAATTGTTTTTCTAATGATTTTGTCCATACGCTGACGCCGTTAGCTGACGGCAAAAATATCGTCACAATCTCGACATGTCTATAAACGGCAATGGTAACGATTGGCTTCCTTATCTAAAAAAGGAAAAACCTAAAATAAAATGCTATTTGTGGTTAAAAGTACCCTGCTTGATTCGAGAAAGTTTTAAACATATATTTCTATCAATTAATTTAAAAATCAGCGTGTGGCATTTACACGTATGAGATTGATCACAAAATTATTAATGTGATTAAAAAATATATATATAACCTTGGACGGTGCAAAAGCTTTGTGTCTTTTTAAGACCAAATGCATGGAGCGCGGTCCTCGGTTGATTGATAAAGTAGGTTTCTTGATGGAGACATAGATTTTAGGCTTGGATTTAGCATAGGGGCAAGGAAAGGTTGTGTTTGGAATTGATTTGCAGTTATCTCACATGTTTTTTACTTAGATTATGTTTATTATGTTTTTAATATTTTCGGAAATTTTGTATAATGAGAAATATTTTCCATATTATGATAAAATTTATATGAAAAATAAATATTATATTATTAATATGTTATTATATCGAAGATTACATTAACATTAATAATAAGTAATAATATTTGTTTTGTGAAGTTTCAAGGGTTAGTTTAAGTTGGTTGAGTTTTTGTTGTTAAGTATCTTGCTAGTTAAGGTCATGATCAAGTCAGGCTAGCGCCATCTACGGGTTGATCTGCCAAGATTGGTTGAAAAAAAAAAGAAAAATATATTGTATTTGTGTGAAAAAATTATATTAAATAAAATTTTTGTTTTAAAGGAGATTTGCAATATGAAATAGATTTCATAGATTATAATGAGATTTGTTTGAAAAGTGGATAGTAAATATGTGGATTTACATGAAAATCTAAAATGGATAGAATATGGATTACATGAAAATTAGATTATAAGTCAGTTATTAAGGTTCATATATTGAAATTTTTAATATTATAATTATATACTAATATCATCATTATATATTAATATCATGATTTTTTTTTTTCAAAGATAATGAAATATTAGTATCATGTTATTATGAATAATATATTTAAGCTAGAATTTATTTTAATAAATAATAATTAGATTTTGTTAGATTACATGTCATTATGACAGGATTAACATGAAAAAGCTAATATAATGTAAATATGAATAAGATAGCTAAAAGTACATCATTTTTTGTGATAAATGATCATATTTACTTTTAATATTGTAAATGAGAATATGGATCTTCTTTCAATATTATTAATATAGGTGAGTGTAATATTCCCTTTTCTCGATGTAGTCAAAATGGCCGGAATCCACCCATGGTATTTATAGTGGTATGTACCCATGATGGTATTTTCCTTCATTTTTCGAGGGGAAACAATAAAATAATGTTTCCAGAGAGTCCAACATAGCAGTGGGTTGCATGACATACTAAACAATACCCTTAATTTGACTGCATATTGGAAAATACTTCTAAAAATCACATTATGTAACCTCCTCCCAATATTTTCTTGATCAAGTAGGAGTGGGTCGTTCTATTAATCTAGAAAAATACATAATGTACATAGAACAACACCAGCTTTGTGAGAATTCAACAGGCAGCTGGGCTGGCAAAAACCCGAACCTAACTCCAAAATCTATGAAATGCCCAAACAAGACTACAAAGGAGGTGTAAACCAAACATCCAAAAAAACATCTACGAACAATCTGCTCTCAAGGCATCACTCTGGACAACCAGTGAATTGGAAGCCTACTATACGAACTGCCATGCATCAAAAATCTTGAATGCCTTTGATGATGGGGCCCACAGATCCAAAGGCCCACAAAACTACAACAAGTGACCATCCGAAGGCCCACAAAACTGCATCAAATGACCAACCTTAACTTTCATTTATCTTATTAATCCAAAGACCATGTGATCCAACCTCCATTGATCCAACGGTCATGAGCTGATTTCGGGCCGACATTGTGCCTACACTTTATCTCTTCTTACGGACCCGAAAAGAAACATAGGCCACCTCTCTAAACTATTTCGGGTCCGATTGAAGAAATAACATTCATGCATATTTTCCGCTTGAAATCCACGGGATGAAGGAGATCCATAGAGGTCTCGTCAACTAGCCCGCTCTTTAACTTCCCTTGCGAACTCGAAGATTAAATAAGCCACCACACTATAGTATTTCAGGTTCGATTGGAGAATTAATGATCGTGCAGTTTTCCGCTTGAAATCCGTAGGATGAAAGCGATCTCAGCAACTTGTCCACACTTTACCTTTTCTTATGGACCCGAAGAGTAAATAGGCCACCATTCTATATTTTTCGGGTCCGTTTGTAGACTTAACCTACATGCATTTTCCAGCCCGAAATCCATAGGATGATGGAGTTCAGGGCAATCTTTAGTCAGGTGCCTACCATCCTGCCCATTGTTTACCACTTGCTACTTCCCTGTGACTTGTCCTCTTTCTTCTGTTTCCACTAGTATTCTCTCTGCTTATTTCTCATGCTTTGAAAGTACTCCCTGTCTTTGGTAGCCTGTCTTTGACAGTCTTCGCGCAATTTCCCTGGTGGAGTCGACATCCAGTCATATCTTCTATTACTTTTTGAACAGAGTACTCCTTCATTTGCCAAACGATCCGCTAACCTGTTGGTTGTTCTATGCACATGAACAAAATTGAGGGTTCTCAGGGCTCTCAGGTGGGATTGTATACGCTGATAGACCTGCAATAATCACCAGTCTTTCGACACTCTTTCTAGTGTTGTGCCATTGCATATTTCCTTGGCTGAATTAATTATCAATTCAGAGTTCGCTTCAATGATGGTATTATGTAAATTTGATTCAATCAATATTTCTAGGCATTGCTTTAGGGCCATGAGTTCTGCGATATTATTAGTGGCCTTCCCCAAATGACTATGAAAGATGAATTTTATGTATCCCTGCTCATCTCTTATGACTCCGCCATAACCAGCTACCCTAGGGTTTCCTTTAGAGGCTCCATCTATATTGAATTTCAAAAAACCATGAGAAGAAGGTTGCCAGAAGTCCTTATCTGTTGTTATATGACTTACAGTCTTGCTTATGCCCTGGGGGGAAGGCACCTGTAGACCCAAATGTAATAGTATTTGTCCATCCTAGTCTTGAGGTGGGTTCTCAGGGGGTTTCTTTAGAAGGGTGCCTACAGTCTCTTTGAGCTGTCTAATGATCTGAGCTATGATGCTCTGGGATGAGCCAATTTTATTCTTGAAAATATTATTGTTGCATTCTTTCCAGACATCCCAGATTAGAAAGCCTGGAACCAAAGTCCAAGCTTTGTTGATTATTTCATTTTTAGAGAAGTTTCTCCTCCAATTCTTCGAAGTGCCAGTGATGCTGATATTGTCCCTATCCGTTTGTCTGAAGATTGAAGCCATCCAATTCCACAAGGTGGAAGTGAATGGGCAGAGGTTGAGTAGGTGTTCCATTGTTTCTTCTTGTAATTCACATAACTGGCATCTAGATGGTGTTGGCATTATGATTCTGGTATGGCTCTATGATACAGGTGTTGTACTTGATGGCAACTCACTCAAGTGGCAATGGTCTGTTCAGGCTCTCAAAATAATGGAAATTAAGAGGCTCACAGGTAAATGGTTCAAAAGGTGCAAACCCGCAGGTTCGCCGTTCAGGAGGTGCGGTCATACCCGTAGGTTACCCGTTCAGAAGGTGCGGAACCCCAGTTCACTCACTTCAAGGCAGAGAAGCGCGCTCACATGGGATTTCTTATGTTTGGCCCGTGGTATTTAGCCCGCCGTTCTTGATCCTATGGTTTTGGCCCGTGGTATAGGATCTATTTTAGCCCCGGTTTGGATCCCTTGTATTGGTTATTGATGGTTTTATCCCATGGTGTGAATAAGGGCTTAACTATAAATAGGGAAGGAGATCTCTTGGCTAAGGCATCTTTTCAATTGAATATCTTAAGATCTGAAATATTGGGTTGTCAATGTTAAATGCTTGATCTAAATCAAAGTAAATTTGAAGGTGAATCTACGAAGTCGTGATCTCTCGGGCGCATGATCAGATTTGTGCATCTGACTGTCATTGGCACAGTGGAGGGCTGTTAGTTCGGTTCCAATCGAAGGTCCGCAGGTAATTCATAGTGCAGGTGCGAAGGCTCACAGTTCGGTGAAAGGTGTAGTGCGGTGGTACGCGGTCTGACGAAAGGAACAGTGCGGGGGCTCGCAGCACGATCGAAGGCGCAATGCGGTGATACAGTATAAGTATGCGGCGTAATAGAGGGTACAGTGCGAAGGCACGCGACTAAGCAGAAGAAGCAGTGCGGAGCAAGGTCAGAGGTACGCGACGCGATACAAGGAGAAGCTGCGGAGGTACATAGAAGTATGCGGCGCGATAGAAGTAGAAGGTGCGCTGGCACAGTAGAAGTATGCAACACGACAGGAGGCGAAGTGCGGAGATGCGCGGGGTAGCAGAAGGTGCTTTGCGTGGATACGCAGGATAACATAAGGCTGGGTGCGGAGTCACGCAGTCCAGATAAGGAAAAACTGTGGATCTGTCTTAAAACAGTTGTTGATTATCTTTTATCTATTGCTGCAGAGTTCTGGGTTTATATTTCTGGTACTATCTTTTTGTTTACAGCATTCTGAGAAATTGGGTGACTCTTGGTTGATTGTATAAGGAGTTTGGGTGATTTACATGTACTTGATGATTATTTGATCTTCTTGGATCCAGTTTGAAAATATATGAAAAGTGGTCCTTGAAAGAAAAGAAGTAAGGGGGTTGTAGCTCCCTTCCAGGAGAGACTAGAAAACGAGAGAGAGTTGTAGCTCTCTGCAGGTTGCAGCCTGCGTACTGGTAAAGGACTGCACCAGTACAAGACCATTGTAAAAGGAGTTTCTAATTTGAAAGAAGATAGAGACATATTGCAGCAGGTGGTTTTTCACCCACATTGGGTTTCCACCTTATATCTGGTGTTCTTTG
>APFE031445517.1:0-25517 GCA_000404065.3 Pinus taeda
CAAAACACTGCATAAGGATCTTGAAATTCATGTGCACTGGGGGTCAGCTCATCCAATGGATTACTTTTCTTCTCCTCGTACCATGAATACAAACTTTCATCTGAGCTTTGTGACAAGACTCCTGCTGAAAATGACAAAGAAACCGGCTGCCAAATCAAGTTTGTATCAATACACGTTTCAAGCTCACAAGTAGCTAATGGAGAAGGACTTTGACTGCAGACATCATCCAACACATTAGCTATTGGATCGTGAAAAACTTGAAAAGACTATTTCAAGTCATTTTCTATTGTTTCCGATGAGATTACATGATTTTCTACAAGCTGCTCATCCTTTACTGAAGATGTACTATGCAAATTTTCCTTCAAAAATTGAAATGATTCAAAACAAAATGGTACAGAATCATCTTGCATCACTTGATCATATGGTCCAGCTTCCAAGTCTTCATATGTAGCCTGACATTCAATTGCATTTGGGGGCTGCAAATTTGGATATGAGAAGTCTTGAACAAGGTTTTGATTTCCCTCAAGATGGTCCTAATCAAGACTTGTCGACAGTTGATTTTCTGATTGCATGAAAGTTGTCTCTGATAAACTGAAAAAAAGAAAACAAAACAAAAAGGCAAAGATACTTCACTTACTTGAAAATTTTCTGCACTTTCCTCCTCACTTCCATAGCTGATATGCAATGGTTGATCACTGTATTCAAGCTATTGAAAATGAACTTCCTCCTTCCACAAACCAACTGTTGATTTGTCTGCAAGATTAGCTTCTGTTTGGAGAACATAATCGTCATCATCATACTGATCAAACTTAGGCAAATCATTATTATAAAACACATAATCAAGCATACATGTCATATCAATAGATCTCTCTTCTTCAAGATGATCTATAAAACAATCATTATCAGATCTATGACAACTGGGATAAGAAAGAAAATGTTTTAGATCAACAACTTGTTCTTCTTCAATCAGTGAGCCATGATCTTAAACATCATACTCATTCCTTGTAGTGATCTTCTGCATCATCTCTTCCACTACACTTACCAAAATGTCAAGCTTTACCTCTAAATATGTTGATTCCTCTGGATCTATGTTCTTCACCTCTTCTTCCTTCAACTTTTCCCTTCTCATCAACAAATTAGCCTTGACATCTACTGCACGGTTATGCATATCTTCAATTTTTGCAAGGTTCCTTTCCCTCAGTTGAAACTCCATTTTTGGATAAAAGGCTCCCGAGTAGTGCAAGAGAGTGGATCCAGGAGGAGGTCTTATATTAACCGGCATCGAAAAATAGACTTGGTTAAATCTGGCAGAAAATTGTTGTACTGTCTCCCCTAGTAGTCTCTTCAGCTGGTTATACTCTTCTATAATCAAGAAAGGGTTCTGTTTGACCACCCACCTGTTGAGGAAAACTTTGACGAACAACTAGAAATCTGAGATGCTCGCATCAGGCAAGGTTTTGAACCAACTCTTGACTTTGCCTTGCAAAGAAAGAGAAAAAAGCCTAATACTGACATCTTCTTCATCAACTTCAAAAAGGTCAAGAAAAGACTCAAAATTCAATACATGTCTCTCAGCAGAGATGTTGTTGCATTCACCATCAAATCTTGGTAGATATAGGTCATGATTTTTAGGGAAAGCATGGGATATAGCAGGTAAAATCAGAGGCTTGTATCGATCGGGAATTTTACAAGGTATAGTAGTATGTACAAAAGGTATAGAATCAGTCTTAGTCTCTTGAGGCTCGTTAGTTTGAAGACAGTCATCATAAGCTT
This sequence comes from Pinus taeda, assembly GCA_000404065.3. Taxonomy (NCBI): domain Eukaryota; kingdom Viridiplantae; phylum Streptophyta; class Pinopsida; order Pinales; family Pinaceae; genus Pinus; species Pinus taeda. Next base: position 1,774 of record APFE031445517.1, read on the forward strand.
CAAAAAAAAGGTATTGATCAAGATCAAAATCATGCGAACATTTTGTATTCACAATCTTCAAAGGGAAGGAATCAAATGCAGGTCTTGGATCTTTTCTCAAATACAATATACTTTGCAAAGCCTTCTTGACGTTCTCGGGAAAAGAGAAGAAATAATTTATAACAAAGAACATAATGTCTTGAATGAAATTACAACTTGAATACCTGATATTTCCATATTGTCCTTTCATGTTTCTCCTGGTTAGGTTCATTCTCCAGTGGAGTCCTTGAATTTGATCTCGAAACTGATTTGGAGTCGCCAAGTGAATGATTTCAGCCTTGCTGTGTCTGATCGTTGTTCACCATCTACAATCAAATATAAACTTGATACATTTCACTGAGGAACATAAAACTACATTCCCCAGTATGGTCGCCACTATGTTAGGGCCTAAATCTACCTCAGGCTGAGAAAGGTAGCTTTAGGGTAACATCAAACCACGCTTAACCTGGTAGCTAGCCCTACCAGGTCGGGAGAGGGCTATCTCCTTGTAAATCTCAAAGAAAATATGGCAAGTAAGGCTTAAGATGACTGATATGAATACTAATTTTAGGCTAGGTATATGCTCAGAGGAATTTTGATTGATTTTAATGGTTGGTTGTTGGATCAGATGAGGAAGGCAGCTTTGGGTCCAAGAAATCGAAACAGATTTGTAAAGGTTTCTATGGGGCAAGGTAGGAAAGTGTTTTAGCACTCTGAAATGAATGTGATGGTGAGTCTAAAGGCTGGTGAGGAGTTGGATAGGGCATGAAATATTCATGAGTCCTCTTCAAACAGCAGAAAACATTTAGAACTAAATCAAACCTCAAGGCAGAGCACTGAACATCAATGGATTCCACCCTTTAATCTTGATTCATTTAGTTATGCAGAAAAAGGGAGATGATGACACATATGCACATAAGATAAACTAAATAACGGAGGAGAAAACAATGCTAATTCACATCACCATAAGAATCCCACAAAATGCTGCAAAACCCTTATTCATTTCCTTGCTAAATTGTAGAAGTGATTTACACTAGTGTTGAATGCATCCAAAAGAGTCCAAACTTTACAAAAGACTAAGAAAGTACAAGATATAGGCATCAAAACACCTATGCTAGCCATCAAGGGTTGAATCCATGATTCAATGAGCTATTTCAACAAGATCTAAACTAGGAACTGAAAAATAGGTAGTGGAACAACTTGCCTCTAAAACTATGGAAACTGATTCATTCATCCTTAAACCAGCTGTAAATTGATGTATCTACCTCCTCAAGTCATATTTCTTGATATTTACATCATATTACATCACGTTACATCATATTACATCATTAATTGACCAACAAAGAAGAAAAAGTCGAATTGACAGCAAACTAGGCGAAATTCTGAACAAACAGGCAAAACAGGCAAATTTTTCTCCTATGCGTAGCACTTTTTCCAAGAAAATTTTGGAAGCCTTACTAGTGTCAAAATTGGTCATGTGATAGCCAAATGGAAATATTTTTGAGTCTACTTTCCAACACAACTTGAATTTTTCAATTTGGAGTTCATGTGCCCTATCAAATGTCAAATCTCCTAAGACTGGTCAAAATGTGCAAAATGAGGTTGCCTAAATGCAGAGTGCTGTTGCAGTCAACTTTTAAAGGTCTTCCTCAACTCCAAATTGAGCTTGTGATAGCTCATTGGAAATATATCTCTATCAGTATATCCTTTCACTCATCAAGAAAGTCATTTGCCCAACCGAGCTAGGAGAAATATTTATTTTCCTAAGGTCACTCTAGAGGTGCAACAATTCTCCTGAGGCAACTATATTTTTGAGATTTCTCTAAAACCATGACACCTGTGTAAAAATTGAAGGAGGTATTTCTTCCTTGGCCTTTTATGGACAAAAAAATCTCTCACTTTTGTCAAATTCATCTTCTATTTCTCAAAAACATCATTTGAGTAAAACCTATCCCGATGTGTGGAATAGGGGATTTGTCGAAATGAAGTGAATTGAAGGGGATAAGGGCCTTCTAAATTCTTGAGAAAATTTTGAGAAGTAGGGAGGGATGTTAGGAAATAGGGGAAAGTGTAATTTCAAATATTGAGTGAGGGTAAGGGGTCCAAAAGGGAAAAACATAGGCCTGGTCTCGAAAATTGTCAAATTATATCAAGAAACTAGGGTTTGTGGAAAATTGGGGAATTTGAGGGATATCAATGATGGGAAGTGTTTAATAAGGTACAATAAGGATAGGGGAAGGTGTATGAACATCAGGACACAAGTTTTGTTGATGATTTGACCATCCAATAGAAATTACCTTCAAAACCCTAAGAGAAGGAAATGAGCCTTACCTAAGCACAACTGAAGCACAAATAAGGTGTAAAATGACCCATTGGAACCTAAAATGATGATGAAAACTCTCTAAATGATGGTAAACTTAGCTGAATGGTGACATGGACCGACATTTGGAAAACTTTGGAAGGAGTGAACACAAACCCTAGACCTAATACCTAGTGACCAAATTTTACTTGAAAACTCATTGAAATGACAAAATTTGACCTTGACACTCTGAGACCACGTTGTAAGAGCATATTTGATCACTGGAGTAAGGCTGCAAAGACTGACACTAACAGGTGGTAAGAGGGCAAAGCAAATATTAGAGATTGTGCACAGTGATTTTTTTAGACCTGTGTCGGTTCCATCACTGGATAACTATGTGTTTTATGTATCATTTATAGATGAATTCTCAAGGAATACATGGATATATCTCCTCAAGAAGAAATCTGAAGTCTTTGATAGGTTTAAAGAATTTAAGGCTCTAGTGGAAAACTAGACAGAGAAGAAGATAAAGGTGTTGATGACAAATAACGATGGATAGTTTTTCAAGAAGGAATTTGAAAAGTTCTATAAGAAGTGTGGTATAGAATGAAATAATACTAGTTCATACACACTTGAGCAAAATGGAGTTGCAAAAAGAATGAAAAAGACATTGATGGAAAGGGAAAGAAGCATGCTCAGTGATGATAGGTTAGGACAATAATTTTGGGTAGACGTAGTAGAGATTGCATGTTACCTGGTAAGCAGATCACCTCCATCAGCATTGGAGGATAAGACTCCACAAGAGCTATGGACTGGTAAGAAACCTTCTCTTTCACATCTGAGGGTATTTGGATGTGATGCATATTTACATGTTCCAAAGGAGAAAAGAACAAAGCTGGATAGTAAATCTAAAAAGTGCATCTTTATTGGGTATAAGGATGGTTTAAAAGGTTATAAGATTTGGAACCCAGTAAAAAGGAAGGTTGTGTACAACTGAGTTTTGGTGTTTAGAGAGGTGAAATATGTTATTAAACATGAAGTCCTAGCAAAGGAACCTGAGAATATAGAGTTTGAGCTAAAGGAGGAAGAATCAGACTCTACAACAGAAGAGGAATCAGAATATGAAGAGCAACAAACTCCGGTTGTGAGAAGAATAGTTCAAAAAAGAAGGCAGCCAAAAAGGTATAGTCCATATGCTTTCTGTTCAAATATTTCTTTATCTATTACTAATGATGATCCCAAAACTGTGAAGGATGTATTAGATTCAGAGGATGGAAAACTCTGGAAAGAGGTTGTGGTTGATGAAATGGCATCTTTACACAAAAATGAGGCTTGGCACCTAGTGGAGTTGATGGTTGGAAGGAAACCCATTGGCAGCAAATGGGTGTTCAAGAAGAAGATGAATGCATAAGAAAAGGTGGAGAAATACAAAGCTCGGTTGGTAGAAAAAGTTTATTCCCAGTTGCCAAAAATTGATTTTGGTGATATTTTTTTTCTTGTTGCCAAGGTAGTTTCTATTAGATTACTTTTATCTGTTGTTGTTGCTTTTGATTTTGAGGTAGAAAAAATGGATGTGAAGAAAACATTTCTTCATGGGGATTTGGAAGAAGAGATCTACATGAAGCAACCTAAAAGATTTGTGGTGAATGGTAAGAAAGAACTAGTATGCAAGTTAAAAAAGTCTTTTCCTTGGTTAAAACAGTCACCAAGGATGTGGTATTAGAAATTTGATACATTTATAAAGGGACATGGCTTCACCAGAAGCAAAGCATATCACTGTGTGTAATTTAAATTAATTGGTGACCGTGTTTTTTATATGGTGTTGTATGTGGATTATATGTTGTTGGTTGGAAATGATAAAGAAATTATCCAGGATTTGAAGACCAATTTTTCCTCCAAATTAGACATAAAATATCTTGGTGCTTCAAAATATATTTTGGGCATGGAAATTAAAGGAGATCGAGCAAAGAGGAAGTTTTGGTTAAACCAGAGGAAGTATGTCAAGACAATACTACAAAAGTTTAATATGCAGGATAGTAAACCGATGAAGGTTCCTATTCCTATAGGTGTAAAGTTATTTGTTGAATAGTGTCCCAAGACACAAAAAGGGGAAGAGGACATGTCCCATGTTCCATATGGAAGTGCAGTCGGTAGCCTGATGTATGCAGTGGTCTATACTAGACCAAACATTGCACATGCATTGGGAGTATTGAGCAGGTTTATGTCAAAACCAAGGAAGGAGAATTGGATAGCAATGAAGCGGGTTTTTAGGTATTTTCGTGGCACTAGTGATTATGGTTTGTGCCACCAAGGAAGATCATGATTGGACAGAGTTTTGGACATCCATGTCTTTGTTGGTGTAGACTGGGTTGGACATCTGGATAAGAGAAGATGTACAAGTGTATATTTTGGGAAAAATAATGAGAGGGGGGAGGGGGTTGAATCAATATTTACAAATCAATAACTTTTTCCATTTCATATTCAAATTTTTATACGTGACTTTACTTAACGGAACTTACTTGTGTATGCAACTTTTCTTAAGACTATAAGCATATATCCAATGAACGTATGATTCAGTGAATCCATTATATGTTTGTCTTCAGCCAATGCAATAGTACATTATCAAAACATTAGATAAATAGTAATCATGTGCTTTAATAACAAAATAAATCATCACACATAAGAAACACACATGAACACCAATATTTAAGGTGGAAATGCAATGTGGGAGAAAAACCACCTGTTGTTGTTATCTCTGTCTTCTTTTAATATAAAAAAAAATGTTGTTTACAATCTTTTATTGTTGCAGACTCATACCAACACAAGCACCCACCTATAGAAGTCTACAACCTTCTCTCATTCTCTAGCTTCTACTAGAAGGAAGCTACAACCCCCTACCTCTTGTACTAGCTTATATGTTTACTAGTACATAGGCGCCAAGCTACAAAAGGCTACAACCTTCACTTGTTCTCCAACTGCTACTAGAAGGGAGCTCCAACCCCCTGATCTAATCACCAGCTACCACTAGCAGGAAGCTTTGACTTCCTCATTGAAGGCTCTAATCCTCAGTATCCTCTAGGGACCACTTTTCATCAATTTTCAGACTAGATGCTCCTGGTATACATCAACACAATATGTAGGCCACGTTTCATCAAATTTTCATGCTAGACCCATCAGTAACATTGAAGCTCAAAATCAATCACCACAACTATAATAAAACCATCAATTACATACGCATCAACCAATCACTGGAACCCAATCATCAATCTCTGGTATAACTGAAAACTAATCATCACTTTCTAAATCAACCAATCATTGAAACTTCTAACACAACTGAATCAAACAATCACTGAAACCTCTGACACAACTGAATCACCCAATCATCAATTTCTGATGCAACTGAATCAATCATTCATTCAAAACCCAATAAAATGATACTTAATCAAAATTAAACTAATCAACTTGAATAGTAAAATCATTTTAACCAATAAACATAACTGAACTCAGAACACTACATCAACAACCAGAACCAACAACAACCTTAAAAATCATATGTCAGAATGTATACACCACTTGAATGAAGTCAACCTGCATGTATACGCTATTTTTTGTAACCCAACCTGTGTATACCTCTAAAGATACTGAATCATAAAACTTCTGAACCATAAACTATACTACCCAAAGACATTCTAAATATCTATTGCCATATTACAAAGTTCGAACCATTTGCGGCAAATATCACCCTTCTTACTGAATCAATCAGTCAACTAGATTCAATCTCCTTATACGATCAGTTTTACTTCGTATCTAATGAAGAAATCATTGACAAACAAGAGTAAATAACAACACTGATCAGATATATCAATCATTTCTAAACAACAAGTCCTTCCTTTGCATATGCTACTTGGAAATGTTGAATCCGTGTGTATATACCCCTTTATCGAGGTGAACCTACATATATATCTACAAATAATGACTATAACTTCGCAGCTTTTCAAGACTTTAGATATACCCACATCATAGAATATAAAGGCTAAAACATGCATCAGTAATCAATCTAGACTATCCCTTATCAGATCATATAATGATAAGTCATTTAAGGTCTCATGATCCTGATCCATCATTAGATCTCATCCATCTTCAAACACTCAGGTGCATACTTAGTTTAGATCAAGCAAAGCGTCAAAAACCCATAACATGCATATTTTCTTTTGATCTAACTCTTCATAAGATTTTCATTACTTGCACTACTTCACACCTTGATCTTCACCTCCTTATATAGTTTTAGCCTTTTTCAATACCTCAGGTCAAAACCATAGTTATGCCAATGGTATTCTTTGACAGGATCAATATTCTTTGCCACACTCATTACTATGGGCCAATACCATTGTAGGAACCCCTAGTATTATTTAACCTTAATTTTCCATCCCATATGCACTTTTCTTTCTGTGAAACTACATGCATATGTATACGCTAATTTTATTCTATGTACCCTTGTGTATATGCTACTTGGACTATAGTAAACAATGTATACAACTTAAAACATTCTCTTTCCTCAATTTCTTGATTCTAATATGAAATCCTTTGTCGCATCATCATGTTCTTTTGTACCATTACTATGTTAACTCTGAATAGACCTGTTACAATCTGAGTTACCATCATACATCACTTCTGAAATGATTCCTCTGAACTGCCCTACATTTTGTCACATTTGTAAACACAACTGCCATGTATTTGTCACATAATGTTTATACCTTTATTAAGTAGTTCATTCATCGAATAGGTTGTCATCAAGGACAACACATTAGTTAGGTTGCTTATCAAGGACAACACTAACACAATCTCCATGTATAAAACCTTTGACCATTATTCTATTCCATCATTCTATCACCTCTAATTTGACAAGGACAACACATGCATCATAATGCCAATAGGATATGTGTTTAACCTATTTGGAGGTGCACTTAGTTGGATGAGTAAGAGACAATCTATAGTGGTACTTCTAACTACATAAGAAAAATACATGGAAACCATTCATGCAAGCAAGGAATAAGTTTGGTTGTAGAGATTGTGTTCAAGTATGGGGTTAGTTCAACGACCTATAAGAATAGACTGTGACATCCAAAGTGTAATTTTCTTGGAAAAGAACCCTTCTTATCATTTAAAGACAAAGCACATTGAAGTTCAGTATCACTTTGTGAGGGATATGGTAGAAGACAAAAAGGTGTTGTTGGTAAAGGTGGACACTTTGAAGAATACTGCAGATGCATTGACAAAGTTTGTGAGTGTCAAGAATTTATCTTGGTGTAGAGAAACAATGGGCATTACAGGGTTGGATGAATGACTAAGCTCTCCTATGTTCCCATGTGGAAAGAAAAAAACAAGTGGGAGAATGTTGGGTTGTGTTATATTCTTTCCGCAACTAGCCCACGCACAGTGGAATTACACAGGGGGTGGTAGCCCCTCTGTAAGTTGCATTGGGTGCTGCCAAGGGGTCACACAAGGGTGGCTACCCCCCCCTGTCGGGGGGTATGCAGGAGGAAAAAAATTTTGGACCTTATATTAGGTGGGGAGACCTACCTATAGTTTTGTGCATGCATTTCACACATGGTTTTGGGCGCGATGGTTTTTGGTCCATGGTATTTTGTAGATCTGGTCAAGGGAACTATGACTATGTTCTAATCCAAGGTTAATGGATTGAGGTTTATGAATGCTTCGACATGTATATATATGTATTGTAACATTGAAAGGAACATAATGAAAAATCAATCTGGTAGTCTCATTTTGGGATCCAAGGGAAAATCTCCGTGTATATTTGTTTTATGTGTTATACTCTCATCATTGTTTATTTTCTGGTTTTAGAATTCATGCATAGGTAATTTTGGTACAAGGTTAAACCCTACAATTTTTTCTCTTTTTTCCCTTTTTTTCAACTCATTGACCGCCTCATGGAGGTTTTCAATCAACGAATGAATCTCAGATGACTCAAAGTAGGTTTTCACATGTGATTTTAATTTTTTTCTCTTACTTTTCATTTTTTTATAAATTTTTCCCTATCCCACTTTACTTGAAAAAAAGGAAATCATTTTCAAGTGTAGGAATACCTACAATGAAGCCAAGTGCACATCAAGATGACATGTAAACTAATGTGTAGGCTTGAAATATATGCTTTGACATGTACCTGAATTTCAAATACCAAATACTTTTATTGAGATGAGATCAGAAATTGTTGAAGAAGAGTATGTGGCTACAAATTACTGATTGCCTGGAACCATATTTCAATATAGTCTTGATGCCCTTGGCCCACTTGCTGATTTGGATCATCTTGGATGTCTTCTTCTTCCATGAAATTTAAATCTACCTATTTTTGCTGATTATTCTCTTGAGAACATAGAGTATCTAATGGTGAACATGAGATAACTTTCTCAATCTTTGATTCTAATGTCTGCTCTTCATCAAGTGTGTCTCATGATTCTTTCGTATTCTCATTTGAATCTTCTTTTTCTACATGTTGGTCTTCAATAGCATTAAGAGAATCTCTTTTTTGCAATTCTATTCTTGAGCTAAGATGAATACCATTGAGATCAAGAGGAGATGTTAAAAAGTGTTGTATCGTAGCATTTTAAGTGGGTTGAGCTACTTCCTTGTCTAGGTTTGGAAATGGTGGTACAAGTAGTTGAGTGGGAGTGGATGTTTGAGATGGATGTGGTTGGGGTTGGGGTTGTGGTGGAGGTGGATGGTAGGGATACCATGGAGTTGGGTATGGAGGATATTGAGGAAAATATTGAAGATATTGTGGATGGCTTCCATAAGTTCCTTTCCAACCTTGTTGCCAAGATTGGTTTTGGGGTTGAGATGGACAAGGTTGCCAAGGAAAGGGTGTGCTCCAATTACTTTGAGATGGATGTTCATAAGCTTGAAATTATGAATTAGGCTCTCGTATCATACTAGGTTGACTAGGCTGTCATGGTCCTCTTGGATCTACATAACATAACTGCATTGGAAATTGAATTGCTCCATTGTCCTCTTGGTAAACTTCCTTCAACCTTGGTAATGAGGAGAAATATTTAACATCATGTGATTCTGCATGGACAACACAAATATCAACATATTCATTTTGTTCATTTTGTATGCTTAACATTTATACTTGTTCACTTATATTGCTAAGAATTTATGTTTTGAAGTTATCAAGAAAATTTCCAAGTTTATCTTGACTTACCGATCTCGATGTTGATTGACTTAATATTTCCCTTCCTCTTGATATGTGTTTGTATGTTTCACAAATTTCTTCAAATGATAATTGATATGCATCACCTCTAGTCATGAGATCAAGGAGATAAATCCACTCATCCATAATTGTTCTAAGTAAGAGGGGTTTTAGTGTGTCATATCCTAAATGATGTAATTTTCCCCTTTTAACATTACACATGAATCCATCTATTACATAATCAAGGCTCTCAACTTATTTTTTGTTCATTCTAAAGATTTCTTCTTTAAGATCATGTTCATTATATTTTTCTAGAAATATCTTTTGCATATAATTCCATGATCTTACTAAATTAGTCCCTAAACTCATGAACTATTTAAGAGCTCTATCTTTCAATGTTTCTGGAAAAAATATAAACTTTTGTGTATTTGGTAAGAAACCATAAGATCTACACACAATTTCAAATTCAAAGAGAAGGGTGTCCAGATCTTCTGACCTTAGACCATGAAAGTTTGGAATGAAATATCGAGGGATGTTCTTCATATCCACACTGATATCAGTATCTTGAATGGGAGATCCAAGAGGAGATAGGAAGTGTTGTACCTCAACATTGTAAGTGGTCTAAGCTACTTCCTTGTGTGGGTTTGAAAATGGTGTTACAGGTAGTTGAGTGGGAGTGGATGTTTGAGATGGATGTGGTTGGGGTTGTGGTTATGGTCAAGGTGGATGGTAGGGATAACATAGATTTCATATGGAGGATACTGAGGATACTGTGGATGGCTCCCATAAGTACCTTTCCAACCTTGTTTCTAAGATTGGTTTTCAAGTTGAGATGGCCAAGGTTGCCAAGGAAGGGGTGTGTTCCAATTACTTTGATATGGATGTGTATAAGCTTGAAATTGTGAATTAGGCTCTTGCATCATACTAGGTTGGCTAGGCTATCATGGTCCTCTTGGAGCAACATAACATAGCTACATTGGAAAAAGTATTGCTCCATTGTCCTCTTAAACTTCCTCCAACCTTGGTAATGAGGGGAAATATTTAACATCATGTGATTCTACATAGACAACACACATATCAACATATTTCTTTTGCTCATTTTTTATTCCTAAAATTTCTACTTGTTCACTTAGATTGCTAAGAATTTATGTTTTAAAGTTATCAAGAAAATTTTCAATTTTAGCTTGACTTATCGATATCGATGTTGATTGACTTACTCTTCCCCTTCCTCTTGATATGTTTTTGCATGTTTCACAAATTTCTTCAGATGATAATTGATATACATCACCTCTAGTCATGAGATCAAGGAGATAAATCCACTCATCCCTAATTTCTCTAAGTAAGAGGGTTTTTAATGTGTCATATCCTAAATGATGTAATTTTTCCCTCTTAGCATTATACATGAACCTATCTATTAAATCCTCAAGGCTCTCGTCTTCTTTTTTATTCATAATAAATATTTCTTCTTTAAGAGCATGCTCATTATATTTTCCTAGAAATATATTTTCCATATCATTCCATGATCTTAATGAATTAGTCCCTAAACTCATGAACCATTTAAGAGCTCTATATTTCAATGTTATTGGAAACAATATCAAATTTTAAGCGCTTATTAAGTAACCATAAGATCTACACATAATCTCAAATTCAAAGAGAAAGGTTTCAGGATCCTTTAACCTTAGAGCATGAATGTTTGGAAGGAAAGATGAGAGATGTTCTTCATATGCACATTGATATCAGTGCCTTGAATGGGAAATCCAAGAGAATCTTGTTCATTTTCATCATCTCCATCCATTTCTCCTAGCTTCTATGTCACTTCTTTTTCTTATACTTGCAAAAATGAGTGGTGATGTGGCTCTTACTGCACCACATGATCAAATGGGGGGATTGGTGATAGAGAAGTGTTTTTTTTAATAAGAATTCTAATGCAATGCAATTTTATATTCTTGAAATGAAATATTCTTAATGCATTTTTTTTTTATTTTTTGCAGAAAGTGAAAATAAATGAATCAACTAGGGAAGAAAACAATGCATACTTTGACACCTCCTAGGCAATGACACCAAAAGGTGATGAGCCTCAGTATTACAATAAGAATGTTGCAACTCCCAAGGCTATCAACTTTAATTATCAACCCAGGGTTCATACAAACTTAAGAGGCATGGTACATATGTGAAGCATACAATATTTCCTTCTCTTGTTGTTATGATGTAATGGAGTGAATGTAATCAAATCCTAAACTAATTGCAAAAATGGAAATGTTTGAAATGGAAACCTTAACGTATTGTAGGAAACAAAATAAAAGGAAAGAAAAACTAATCTAATTTCATAAAGTAAATATCATGAACTAAATATGAATCATTACATTTAAAATTTTCTATATCCATTGACAAAGTTCACTGGAGGTGGCAATCAAGAAAAGAAATATGGTATTATCCAATTCATAAATCTGTCCATTAACCCAAATTGTTGAGATGTTTTGCAGGGGTAAAAAGGCAAGTCCTAGGTGGCATTTATTCCTTCTCAACCATTGATTTAGAGCCTAGGGGTTATGATTCAACCCTAAGGAACACATACTAAGCTTTATGAGAAAATATAGGTAAGTATATGTATGTTGGGAGAGTGCTACAGGAAGTTACAGATTTTCTATTGTAAGATATAATCACCGAATGACCATGTAAATAAAATTAAAATTGGATGGGACAATTTTTTTTATTGAATAGGATGTATTAGGTATCCATTTCAAGTGTAATCACTAAAAAATATGCATATTAACACATGCTAAAAATAGCATAAAATTACTATTCTAAAATCTAGAAATTTGGGAACTAGTGAGCTAGTTAATCTATCAAATGCCTAGCCTAATCAAGTGAAAATGCAACGGGGTAGACTTTGTTATAAGCATAAATTTTTTATGAACTAATTCAATTGGAATTATATCAATTTAATCTCATTATCATGTCCTAAAAAATAGCATAAAATTACTACTATCTGCCACAAGGGACTTCTAGAAATTTAGATTTGTGAATAAGCAAACTAATCCAAGTAACTCCATGATTACTATGACCTTCCAAAGTGGTTCCAAGGATGAAATCCTGATTTTGATCATGAATAATAATGTAACTTAACCATTTAACCCAATCCTACAACAAGAAATACTCAATACTAAAGGCAAAATAGGGATAAAAAACAAGAACAAGATAAGCATGTGAATAAGAAGTGAAAAGAAGAAAAGTAAGTTATACAAAAGGGATCTGAGGCTCCTGGTATGTAACAGCCCAAGGAAACTGATATTCCTATGAAGAATACCAACATTTAGAATTTGAACATGGCACCAATCTTCATTATTTCCATCAATGCAATTACATCCCTGCAAGAAATGAAAATGGAGCTACAAAAATACACGTTTTTTCCAGAAGAGGACTAAGAAAAACCAACCCCTATAGGAAAATTCAAATTGGTACTTATACAAAATGATTAGGGAGCATTCTCCATGAAAGGAGGAAGCTTTCCCCTCCAAAATCCCTCAAATAGCAAATCTCGTTCCCCACCTAGGAATCTGCATTAAATGACAAACAACACATTCCTAGATTTTCTCAATCATTGGAGCTCCAGAATTTGTGAAATAATTTCAGAATATTTGGTTGATTTATTATCCAATATTGATCCTCTTGTAGTAGAGAAAAATTCCCTAAATTATCTCCTCCTCCAAATCTTCATAATCTGCCCAATATTCTCACAATTTTCTACAAGAGTAAATAATATTAGGCACAAATATGCAATTATCCATAAACCTTTCTAATGAACATATTAAAGCTAAAAAAACATTATTAAGTGTAGAAGGAGAGGTTTAATATAACATTGTGTGCCTAAGAAAAGTTAGATGGGCCTTAATTTATGTCTAATTTTTAGGCCCATCATCAACATGTGTAAGTAAGGCTAGAATGTCACAACAATCACAAGGAATAAAGTGGGTGGAATCCTCTCGAGATAAGGCTAGAACATGAAAAAGAAGAGTAACTAGGGCCAAGATTCTAAGTCATGATGGGACCAAAGGAGAGATTCCATGAACCAAAAAATAAGTGTTGCACGAACATTAACATGGAAAAATAGTTCTAATATAGTGCATCCATGTCCAGGTATGCTCTACCGCTAAGTCACTGTTATCACTCAAACTAGTAAGGGTCTTATAAGAGGATTCTTTAAGGGATGCTACTAGGCTAAGGGAAACAAATGGATCAATATCCCACTATCACCTCAACTAAGGCTCCCTGCTCTTTACGGACTTTCACTGATGGGAGGATACTTGTTATGATGGGGATCACTAAATAGATAGACCAATGATATGGTGAGGGGTGATCCTAGAAGCCTATTCACAAGAGAGGCTTAAATATGTGGCTTGCTTTCTTTGGAGGTAAGTTCTAAATCTCTTAAGCAAGGGATTAAGGGGAATTTCAGGGTTTAGGTTTAGGGTATGTATCTTATAATAAAGGTTCATAGGCCTTGAAATTCTTATGAAATCTTGGATTCCCAGTGATCCTTGAATACTTAACCTTGATAGTGCATGGGACCACACAAGACCAAGTGGACCCAAGGTTAGGTCAAGGGGATAGGATTTAGCTACCAATGATATACTTGAACTAATTAGGGAGAGGAAGGGGATCAAGGAATGAACTTCCAATGAAAGGAAATGCAAATATCCCAGTGACGTTTATATCCTAAGGGAAACCAAGGGAAAGAATTGGCCTTCAAGCTAGGGCTTCTGATATCTAAAGATCCCACTGTCAGAATCTCATGAAATTTAGAGGTCTTCTTGAGGAAACACGAGCACAATTGTGTACCAAAAATCAAAGTATTTTGATGTCTGGGTTGTGATAAATTTTATTGCCTAGGTGACCTATTGGTATATTGGATTCAAGAATGATTATGAATTCAATTTGAATTTTCTTAGTCAAGGAGGCCTTAAAGGCAGTTTCACTTAGCACTAGGGAAAAAGAGAGCATCTTCAAAGACATTATCAAGATTAGTTTAAACAACCAAACATACCTAGGAATATTCACTCATCATACATGGCCCATACATGAATAATAACTGTCTAGAAACAAAATTCCCAGAACTTTGCAATAATAGATGCATCAAATTAGCCCTAGTATAGTGAAATCCCAGTAACAATGTATGTGAAAAAGTAGAAAAAGAATAACATCAAAATTTCACTTTCATGTATTAGATTATATCCAACCATTAAAAAAATTACAATCAATAATCTCCAAGATAAGATAAAATTATCCAAACATTAAAATTCATTCCATGCTCCAAAATTTCATCCTCGAAGAAGGATAGAAAATTTCTCACAAGAGATACAAGTCCAACCAAGTGATCATGCTAAAATGAATTCACATCAGTTGTATTTACACACTTCTAATGAGTTTTATTTAGCTAATTAGGCCTACATTAGACCCTACAATAAAATAATGTGCAAAATAACTAACTTTTGGCGACAAGCCCACCAAAATAGCTCATAAACAAAAGAATAAACCTCTCAAGAGGTAAAATAATGAATAGTGCATGTCGTTGGGACTTAGAAGAGCCTTAATGGAGTCCATATGTGCCATAATGTGTAGTTGAACTCCCAAAATCAATGGGAAAGGGGTAGGTCCCTTGTAATAACCTATGGTGCTCCAAATGACACATGGGGGCACACAAGTGTCCTCATGGGTCTCCAAACAAATCTAAGATGCATGTAGATCACATGAAATGGATAGGATGATGGTGTAGGTGATGCCACATAATCATGCAAGTCCTAAATCATTTTCCAAGTGTATGATGCAATTTTGGGTCTATTTGGGCATGATGGATCAAGTGCATATTCCTCATCCAATAAGTGAACCATGAGAAATATATGAATGGTTGTGTGGATCCATAGATTGTTGTTTGTTCCTATGGAGGCCCATGGCTCTCTACACACACCCTACATGTGCCAATGTAAACCTCTGGGGTCAGGAACTTGTATAGGGAGACCAAACCCAAATGGAAACCACCTACAATTATGCATAAGATCCAATGTGTCCCCATGCCTTCCAGCACTCCAAGTCATTAAAGAAATCAAG
Source organism: Pinus taeda (assembly GCA_000404065.3). Taxonomy (NCBI): domain Eukaryota; kingdom Viridiplantae; phylum Streptophyta; class Pinopsida; order Pinales; family Pinaceae; genus Pinus; species Pinus taeda. The sequence goes on from APFE031445517.1 coordinate 17,403, forward strand.
TAAATGAGTTTATAAACTATGGATAACAAGTAAGGACTTCATAATGGAATGTCTTACCAAAGTGGGCTTTGGTATGTTCTAATGTCTCCTAGCTCCAAAAAAGGTTAAATAGGCATCCTATTAGGTGCTTTCTACCTCTAAAGGGGGTGGTATGTCTGTAGTACATCCTTCAAATGGTGGTGGAAGGTGGCATAATGATGGGATGGAGTATGGAATGAAAGGGGTGAACATGGATCACATGCCATGGTACAAGGGTAGCTAACAAAATAGAATCTCGCACTTGGGTAAATAATGTGTAGGAGGGAGAAATCATGGCGCATGAGTTACCCTGGCCTTGAATTCCCCACCCTTCTTCATATGCCTTTTGCATTTTTATGTTTTTCTTTGGTTAAATTCTCGGGGCTCTAGGTAATGACAACATGATGCATAAATTATAACAATGGATACACCCTTATAAGGTGGGGTTTTTCATCACCCACCGAGGGTTGGGAGAATCATGGGTTCCTAAATGATAAAGGAATCTCATCAAGGGCTATGTAGGAACCTGGGTGATGGCCATGGAATAGGGTAGATCTCATGTCATGGCTTTTTCCCACATGATAAATTCTTTTGTCCCAACCATATTTTTCATTTTGTGGTACAATTTATTGTTGAATGTGGCCAATTATGATTTTCTTTTTCTTTTAGCTTCATTAACCTTCAGGCATCATTCCAGGCCCGACCCATGATGTGGAGCAAGGGGAGGGGGTGGCTGACCCTATGTGGATCCAGTGGAGAAATGTGGACCCAGGTGGGACGAGAGATGATTTGGGGTGTAATGAAAAAAATGGGAGTAATATATGTGAATTGGGGAGCGGGACCACATAACCAAAATTAGGGTTTCCCATGTAGTACCATCCTTGTAACGAATAGGTCGGTAAAAGAGATCACACAAGACTAGGGTGCAAAATTAACATCCCAAAAGAGACCTAGGGGACAAGAGTGTAGACCTAGACCACTCTTTCTGTTGAATCCCCCCATTAATCCATGCCCAAATTTTCCATGATAAATAAACTAGAATACTTAATTACCAAATAACAAGGCATACCTTTAGGTTTGGGAGGCCCACCTTCTAACATACGATCATGTCAGATGGCTGAGAGATGACATGGTTGGCTCAGATGGCAGAGAAATGGCACATTGAGCTAGTTGGTGGTTGTGAGGGGTTGCTAGCTACTGGATGAGGACCATGATGGAAAAAAAATTCTCCTAGGGATATCACCCACAAAATGGTGGGTAACATCTATGTCACACGGAATGAGTCGAGGTTGCGGACAAGATCGACCTTCCTAGTATCTAAAGATATCTAGTGACAAGCAAGCCAATCAAAAACTATCTTTCTCTAAATATGCAATTAAAACAAAGGCAAACAAGTGTTTAGGCCTACCTTGGGTCCAATGCAAGTTTGTGGAAGCCTCACTCCCTCGCTCCAAATGAGCTTCCTTGAAGTGTAATTCTGCAAACACAAACAAGCAAACAAATTAAATAGCACCTGAAAAGCCAATATCATAAAGCATATTCATCATAATGATCAAGGAGATTATGAAACAAATCACATAAGACAATTTGTTGAGAAAATGAATCTGATTGTATTAATTCAAATGAAGAAGAACTTTACAACCTGTGCCTTGATGCTGTACAAGCTCCTCCCAGGGTCCGACAAGAAGTCTCCTCTACTTTGACAAGTTTCACTCACTTCCCAATGAAACCAAAAGGTATGTGATCTCTCCTCTCAAGTTTAACTAGGAAGTCCCAATTCCATCAGCATTTACCCTCAAAAATGTTCAGCTTCTAACCTCCCCAGCAACTGACCCAATGCCTTAATTTATAGTGCAATGGAGGGAAGTTACTAGGTCCTCCTTCAAAGGGATAAAGCCCTCCTTCAAAGGATAGCTCCTCCTATCAAGGGATTAGCTCCTTCTCTTTTGGGATGCATGAACCACCTTGGAGCGAACAATCCACGTCAAAATCCTTCTAGAAACATCTAGAATTAACTCAAAAGTGAGTTTTTAAGGATAAACTTGCACCTTTTTTACTTTTACAGGGGTACACACCCACCCCTTTACAGACAGAGCGTGCAGGTACGCAGGTATTATGAACAAAGGGTGCGGGTCCGCAGGTAAAAGAAGGAGAAAGTGCGGAACCAGAGTAATATTGATTTTCAATGTCTTTCTCTCATTTGCAAAGCTTGACATGAAGAGCTAAGGTTTGAGACTTGCTTGGGAGGCTAGTATAAGTGATGATAGACCCATACTGACTGTAAATAATCATGATGATGATATTTTAGTGTAACAGATTGCCCCCTAAAGTGCGAAGTCTGTAGTAGACGAGGATTTCATTTGTCATTTAAGAAGAGTGAAGTACTTTATCATTTCGAGGATTATCTTACGAAGAGCCCAGTTGGAACCTGTAAAAACATTCAAGTGAAAAATATATATATGAGATCATATCATCGCTGAGGTAGGCATTCCCATACTCAGATCAAAACTAACTAGAAAAATAACTACTGCTCTGATATAGGAACGATCTTGTAATACATCATAAGTATAGACACATGTACACACAGTATGGACGCAGCCATCTGTTTATGAATAGTCTACAACATAATGAATACAAAATTCCTCGCAGCCTGGATGGTGGAAACTAGATCCAGGGTCTTTATTTCTACTCCTCGAAATAGTACGATTCTATCCATGTGAATAAATCTGTCGAGGTCGAACATGGTAGAAACCACTTGATTACCAGTCGATGATGTAAACTGTTAAAAAGTGTGAGCAAAACCACCAATAATGACAATGGCTCTCAAAGTACTCAGTACAATCCATGAGATGTGATTAGATGTGTCGATGTCAAACATGTCACGGAATTCTTCGATCGAAGGTCAATGATGCAACCTATCATCGAAGACGAGAAACTTGCCATTGAGGCATGCAGATCCCAAGGTAGGAAAGCCCACAACACGAAATAGAAGAAGAAGTCGATAGAAAGCGATCCGTTGTAGGAAAGCCCACAACACGAAATCATAGATCAAGTTTGAAGAAATTTAGTTGCAAGGACTGACTCAGGGATGGTCAAAATGGAATGACAGATATTTTTGCAGATGAATGGCTTATTCGCACTGAGCTCTTGAACACATAATGACACAACATATGGTTTGGTCATGATTGACCCAAATTTAATACCCAGAAACCGGCTGAAGACTTTCAATTTGGTTTGATCAACTGTTAGGCAAAGAATTTCCCAACCTAGGTGAATGTAAGTGTCGTGTTCAAGAGGGGTTACAAAGTATGACAAACAGGCTCATTTTTCTCTCTTTTCCCCCACCATTTTTGGCAAGTACCTCTTTATTTTTTACAAGCTTGAGGAGGATGACATATGCTTGATTATAAGCTCACCCTTTGGATGAGTCCAACTTAGTTTAAATTCGAACCCTAAGAAGGAGTGGTCCATTCATGTTTGTAATTGAAGAGGTCCTATACTGTCGAAATTTAATGAGTCCAGTATAGGAGAAACTCGGCGTTTTTCATTTTAGAGAGTCTGAAAAAACTTAAGAAGATTCCAGGGTTTACGTTTTCGTAAATTTGTGTCTCCCAAGCCTGAAAAAGTATAAAATAATACTTGAGAGAACCGCTTGATCTTTTACGAACAAGGAGTAATTTTCGTAATTAGCACCTCTAATCCGAAAAAAAGTAAAAAAGCGATCAATGACACGTCGTTTTATGACAAATATCGAATTTGAAACGACAAAAACCTGGCAATCTTTTCGTGTTTTTATGGTCAAAAAAGGGCTATAAGAGGACCGTCTTTTTAGTTCCGTTTTAACAAGCTTAAAAAGAAAAACTCGGCAATCTTTTCATGTTTTAGGAGTCAGAAAAGAGATTAAAGGTGACTCTAATGGTTTTTTGTTGAAAATGAATTGATTTCGCCTGAAAATCCGTTATCCTGAACAAAAACTCAACATTACTCATACCTGTTTAATAATAGGTTAAAATGTTGCAAAAAACACCTTTTTAAAGTGAAACATAAACAAATTTAGAATTTATTTACCCAAAAAACTTATAAAAAGGACTTTTTACCATTCATTTTTACCATTTGAGATTTGGGTGAGAAAAAGGGGCTTTTGACCAAAAACTTCCCATGAAGATTGCGGAAAATCCATCCATCGAAATCGAAGGCCGTCTCCTCCAGGTAATCCACATCATCCTATTCTTCATTTTTGTTCGTTTGAAATTGTTTTTTAGGGTTTAATTTTGTTTTTAGGAGGTTTTTAGGTTTAAAAACCCACGCGCGGGGGCTCGCAGGTTCACCACAGGGGAACATCGTACCCTAACTTTTTTGCAAAAAGTCGGGGGTACGCACCTGTCGTGAAGGCAAGGTGCGGACCCCACGCACTGTCTCTAACAAGGGGGTGCGTACCCCACGCATAGGTTTACAAAAACCTAACTAACTCAAAAAATACCCAATGAAATCAATTTTGCATATTCTAATTCACCCTTTTTACTTGATTGTAGGATATACATCATGCTTGATTGGCGAGAACGGGAGCACGAGGATGTGGACCTTGCCGCGATGAATCATCAACCTTCGATCGATGCATTAAAGGCATGTGGCTTGTACAAGTTCTGGGCCATACCTAGCATGAGGGCCCAGGTGGACTTTTTGCAGTGGCTGGTTGATAGATGGAGTATACAGGACCAATGCTTCTTTATTGGTGGACACCAGCTCGAAATCAAGCCAGCTAATATATACTTCTTGACTAGTTTGCCCAGGAGGGGTGAACACTTGACTCTATTTAGGCCCAGGGTAGGTGGCTAGTCTGTCGAGAGTCTCCACCTAGAGTTCTGCAATGTCCACAACCGGGACAAAGGGATAGATATCAAAACCATATCCCTTCCTGAACTCATGGTTATTGCATTCACAGTTACCAGACTCTATGGTAGTGCAACGCTACACGTTGCCACCAGATCCCAGATGAAGATGGCAGTTGATTGCTTTCGAGGCACCATTTTCAACTGGTGCGACGCTGTGTTGGCCAATGTGAAGGGCCAACTGACCAGGGCCAAAAACGGACAGCTAAAGACCTTTGGTTATGGGGCTATAGTTGTGAGTTTTGGCCTGGAGAGGGTTCTAATGCTGATCCCACAGCACCTTACTATTGGAGTTGGGCTTCCTCGAGAGCCCAAACTGATGCGATGTGTTGCAGTTATGGCCAATCATCCTGATGAGGGGACCGAGGTCGTTCGGTTCAAACCTGAGTATTTCCAATGGTTGGAAAACTAGGTTTTTGCTATCCAGGACTTTCCTTATGCTGGGGTTGATTTTCGTGGAGACCCAGAAATGGCTCTTCCGCCAGGAGAGCAATGGGATGATGCAGGTAAAATCATTTTCAACGTTTTTCCTAATTTAATGTTTTTGTTGTTTTTATATCGTCCCAAAACTGATAGTAAAAAGTTTCAAATGCAGATGTGGGCCCAGGGTGACCAGCCGCTCTCCGACCTTACAAGATGAAACAACCAGTTGCACTGGCTCCAGCCCCACAGGACGAATCAGCAGAAACCTTGGCCAAGTTGGAGATCCATTTAGAGTGTCTGACAAGGGACATGCCCGAGACTAGTATAGATGACATCCCTCATCGACTTCAGCGCTATGTGATTGGAGTTCCAAGACCTTTTAGGAGGTTCCTTTGTAAGGTGGCCCGTGCAGTGGTTTCGTATCGAGATCATCACCAGTGACGGGATGATCGGCTATTGCAGTCACATATGACATTTTTGCTTTTGTACTTATCATTTTTGCCGATCATAAGGTGTTTTTCAACCTATGATCGAGGACGATGTATTATTTTGACACACTCTTATATATATGATATCATTATTACCAACTTGCCTTGTTAAACATGTTATGGAATGTTTTTTTAAATTTACTTGTATGATTATTGCACATGTTTACTTAACATTTGAGAAGCAATTGCATCTGCTAATGTATTTAAAGATCTTGGAATATGCTGATATTAAATATAGTCAAATTCACATTCCAATAGACGCTCTCTTAAAAATAATCTCAATAAAATGGATTTCTAATGGCGTATACTCTATTAAGCTGTAATACAATGAGTTCAGAATCTAACCTCACTATCAAACTCCGAATCCCAAATGAAATCGATTCAGATAATAACTCAATCACTGCACTATACTTTGCAATGTTGTTTGTTGTTTGACCGAGGCTTACCCCATGCATAGATACCAACTCTTCAAAGGGTGAATAGATAACCCAAGCTGCAGAAGAAATATTCCGTGTACTATGACAAGCACCATAAACGAAACCAATGTATGTTTGGAGAGGCGTCAACATCTGCGACATCAAACGTAAAACCAAGATAAGCAGGAATAACGACGAAAAACTCACTCTCTAAGCTAAGCACACTTTTTAATCTAAAACACACCAGCTAGAAGGAAAAACTGACCTAACTAAAAAATCTCCACACTCGTTTTAAGCATAATACCTCTTCAGGTAAAGACCATTTCTGGGTCTACCTAAAGAGACCCCGTCAAAGTCCACCAATTCATAGGCCCCTTTTGCTAGCTTTCGCTTGACAACATAGGGACCATGCCACATAGGCACAAATATTCCAGCACCTAATTTATCATTTGCTTGATCGTACAATAAGACTAGATCTCCTTCCGAAAAATTTCGAGGGGTCACATTTCGATCATACTGAGCTTTAATACGTTTGGCATGAGATTCGATCGCTAATGTAGCATCGCGGCGATTCTCATCTAGTTGAGCCAAGTATAACAAACGTCTTTCCTCTTCCGAAGTAGCTGGAAGTAACTCGATGGCTATTCGCAATGACGGGATTTCGCACTCAATAGGTAACACGGCTTCCAAACCATAAACTAGTTGGAAAGGAGTGAACCCTATTGATGTTTTAACTGAGTTTCGATACGCCCACAGCGCTGAAAATAACATGTTTTGCCAGTTCGACCGATGAATCCCAATGATTCGTCGGATCATGATGACTAGAACTTTGTTGATGGCTTCAACGAGGCCATTAGCTTGTGGATAATAAGGAGTTGAATTGTCGTGACACAAGCCAGGTTGGCCTGTAAGTTCAGTCATCATAAAATTTCGAAAATGATGCCCATGATCAGTGATAATCGCTTGTGGAATACCAAACCTAGCAATTATATGGTTGAATACAAAAATCGCAGCTATTTTGCCGTCTGCCTCAAATGTAGGCATCGCCTCAGCCCACTTAGTAAAATAATCTACCGCAAGGATAATATACGCATGCCCCCTGGCCGAGTGAGGGTTGCATGTAATAAAATCGATACCCCAGTTGGCAAAGGGACCAACGACAATAATAGGGTGAAGAGGAGTAGGTGGAGCGCGCATCTTTCGATCAAAAAATTGGCAATTGTGGCATTTTTGGGCTGCAATAATACAATCTTTAAAGATAGATGGCCAGAAATAGCTAGTGCGCAATATCTTTTGGGAAGTGGCATACCCAGACATATGACCACCACACGCTCCAGAGTGATAGTCATTGAGGACCTTTTCAGCTTCCTCATGAGTCAAACAACGTCAAAAAATAGAGTCCGCCCCACGGCGATAAAGAGTATCTCCAATAATTTTGAATTGTTGGGACTGGAATCGTATTTTTCGACGGTCTGATCCTGAAATATCTGGCCAAAAGGTTTGGGTTTGGAGATAAATGATGATATCCCCGTACCACGGATCTAAAGTGCTGATTAGAAACAAGGATTCGTCCGCAATGGGCTCCTCCGCCACAGTTTCCGTGTCAACATGCGGGAAGTCACACATTAATTCTGCAAAAACTAAAGATTTCTTTGACTTAGATTTTTCAAATTCCAAGTCAAACTCCTGCAAGATGACAATCCATTTGGAGTACTTGCCCCCCAGCAACTGCTTGGTCAAAATATAGATCATGGGGTTGCAATCAGAAATGACTGTAGTTTTGGGTAATAAAATGTAATGACGAAATCGTTGGACAGCTTGAACAGCTGCCAATGCCAATTTCTCCACATGTGAATATTTTAGCTCAGTTGGATTTAACGT